>JAADXX010000402.1:0-25550 GCA_023338025.1 Phytopythium oedochilum | reverse complement strand
TGCGGACCGCGAAGGGCGACAGCGTCTTGGTCTTGGCCATGAGCTTCTGGAAGCTCGTCTGCTTCTTCCCGGGGAGCTGCAGCCCGCCTGATTGCGGCGTGTCCGGGCCGGACACAGGAGACAGAACACCTCCGCCGATCGTACCACACCCAGCCTTGGGCGTGGCTCCAAGGTCGGTGAGACGCTTCAGCTTGGGCTCTACCTTCGCCTCCTCCCGTTGACTGTCGCTCCTAACCAGCGCCGACGCTTCTGCATCAGGGCTACTCGAGCTACCTCTATCTGCACCACCTGATGTAGACTCAGGGTTTGACTCATTGGCCACAGCAGCGCTGTCGCCGTCTTTCTCCTCGCCGCTAATTGGCGATCGCCTCGCGCCTCCGGTGGCCATGGACACCGCGGCGCTCACCTTGGCGTACTCTCCGCGCTCCTCATCGCTGTCCGAGTCGCTGTACCACTTGCGACTGCCCGAGCGCTTTGTGTGCTTGCTCCGCCGCGCCGACGCCGGCGTCTTCTCGCGCGCGCTCGTGTGTTCGTCGCGCGACTCGGTCGAGGACGCGGCGCTCTTGCTCGGCTTGAGCTCGCCCGCCGCGGCGCGCGGAGCGATCTCGACGGACGACGAGGCCTCCGAGCTGTCGCTCAGTATCTCACCTACGCGCGGCTCCGCCTTGGGCGCCGCATTGCCGCTCCGGAAGCGCGCGCCGAACGCCGCCGCCATTTCTGGGGACTGCCCGTCGATCTTTCCACGATTGCCGAACTCCAGTGTTCCGGATAAAGTAGGCGTTTCAAATTCTTTATATATGGGGATGGATTCCAAATCTACATATATTCTGAACTATAGTGAACTTCAAGGTCCAAGTCAACTATCAGTTTCAACTCACCATGGTTTTTTACAGTATGATATGCATGTATAGATGTTTTGGTTTGCATTATATTATGCATACAAATGAATAATAAGAGATTTGTTGCCATTCCTGCACCTGCCCGTTGCTGCCTCCATTTTCCAACGGGAAGCTTCCTGAGCTTGGGCGGCTCCCAGCAAAGTCACGGGTCTTTCCAGCTCTCAGCGAACGCGCAGCCGGCGACCGCGATGGTGGCGACTGCGCGCGCGCTGCTGGCGGAGGCGAGCGCGCGCGAGGAGGCCTTCGCGGCGCTGGAGCGCGAGCACCAAGTCGCCACGAGCGAGATTGCCGCGCTCAATGAGAAGCTGCGCGCAGCAATGCAGAGGGAGCGAGAGGCTAGGCTCAGTCCTGGCGACCTGGCCGCAGTGCTCCTGCACCGGTTTACGTGCTCTGGCGACCTGAACCTGCTCATCTCGGCGCTAACAGAGGCAGAGAAGACCAAGGTGGACGCGTACAGCAGCAGCGGCGCGTCCGAGAAGCCTCTGCTAGTCGTACATCCACTGGGGCCTCCAGATATCGCAGCTACTATCGCGGCTGTTGCTGCTGTGACCATGGACACCGTTCCTGGCGTGATCAAGGCAGCGGAAGCCCAGGTGGAAGCCCAGGTGGAAGTCCAAGAAGAAGCCAAGGTGGAAGCCCAAGTGGAAGTCCAGGAGGAAGCCCAAGTGGAAGCCCAGGTGGAAGCCGAGATAAAAGAAGGATCGCTCGTGGTCGAGCTGGCTGCAGGCGAGCAAGACGACCTGAAGGAGCACGTCTCTGCTCAAAAGCGGCAGCGAGAAAGCGACACCGAGGAGTCGGTTCTCTTGCCAGTCCGCGGTCCGCTCCGTGGTCGAGGGATACGCACCCGCAAGTCCTTGCGAGTCTCCGCCGGACTCTCCGGTCGATTCAATCTGACGTAAACGTAGTGTATGGCCTGGTCGCATGGCCTTCACGTAGCTTGAAAGCTTTCATGCGTTCTGGCTGGGTACGGGATCTTGCTAGTCTTCGTACTTACATCGACACTTGAGGGCTTTCAGATGAGTTCTACGCTGACATGCCCATGGCGAGGCGCTTACGAGCGGGATAGCGCCGCGGCCTCGGACTCGTCAGCGCCGCTGGCAACGATGAATGGGAGGGAAAACTCCGGCGGCGATTGTTCGGCGGCGTTGCGGACGCCGATCGCGAACCCGACGCCCTTGTAGCGGAAGATGCCAGCTTGAGCTTGAGCGTGGCGTTCTTGAAGCACAGAGCCGTGATCCGGTCCGCGCTCTCGATCTCCAGCCGGGTCTTGTCGAGCTGCGCGTCGGCATTCGCTGCTGCCAGCGCCTTGGTCGCCGCCGTAAGCTCCGTCGCTCGCGCCGCGTCGCGGCGACTCTGTCCCTCCAGCTTCTCGTTCTAGTCCTTGAGCGCTACCAGCTCCATCTGCTGAGCCTCAAGCTGCGCCTCGAGCGCTCTGCACTTCCTCACCAGCGTCGCGACGCCGTTGGAGAGCACCAGGTTGTCCTTGCTCAGCGCGTCCATCTTGCCGCGGAGCTTGGCCCCCTCGCGACTCGGTAGGATCCCGGCCTTGTCAAATACGCTCTGTTTCTCCTCCGCGACCACTTCCATCGCACGCTTGTTCGCTCAGCACTTGATCGCAAGCTCTGGTTGGTCCATGCCGAGCCTGGTCGCCTCCTTCTCGAGTTGAGTGCTGCAGCTTGTCTGTCTAGGCGAGCAGCGTCCATCTGGAGACGCCGTCCGCTGCTGAAGCTACTACTGTACCGTCCGGATCCGCTGCGGCCATCCGAGGGATGGAGGACACCCCAGCGCTCGAGATATCGCCGTCGCCGCCGGCCATCGCGCGCCAAGGTGTCGAATGTCCCGGGTGACACCATATTTCGGTAGTCGCATGGGTATTGGACGTTCAAAGTCGTCGATTGGTTGTAATCAGGGATATAAATCATAGATTTTGACCAATCATCGTCTGGAAACCTCAGCCACTTCAACCAGATCGGCTTCTCGAGTCTCTATCGTTGCCGAGTCCTATGGATACGGGCGTGCATGTCTTCTCCACTCTCCATCTACGGACCCACTGTCCACAAACTGTCCTGGATATACACGGATAGACCGCTTCGCTTGGGCATCCGGTCTTTAATGTAGTCTGGAAGGGTACGCCATGTACCCTTCCAGCACATACATTGCCAAGAAGAGGCTTGGGAATGTAGCCATCTAGAATATAGAGATAGAGAGAGGATGCTACATGGGCGGAGATGGGAATATCCAGCGCCAAGAAATGAACCCGCCGCCGCCTCCCGCCACTCTCGAACACTTGCGCGGCCGCTCGCCCCACAAGCCGCCACTCCAGCGACGGCACTGCACATGGCGAGCCGAGACGCGGAGCTGCTAACGGCGGCCCGCGAGGGCGACATCGGGCGAGTGGCGCGCTGTCTGCGGCTCGGCGCGCGCGTGGACGCCGCGGGCCGCGACGGCCGCTCGCCCCTGGCGCTCGCGGCGCTCGAGGGCCACCTCTGGGTCGTCAACAAGCTGCTGGACGCCGGCGCGGGCCTCTCGCGGGCCGACAGTCACGGGCGGACGGCGCTGATGGCCGCGGCGGGCGGCGGACACGTGCGGACGACGCAGAAGCTGCTGGACGCCGGCGCGGACGTCAACGCACGCGACACCCGCGGCGACTCGAGCCTCGTCCTGGCGGCCGCCGGCGGCCACGCGGGCGTTGTGCGGCTGCTGCTGCAGAGAGGAGCGGACCCCGACGCGGTCAACGGCTGCGGGGAGACGGCGCTGGCCGCGGCGCACGCGCACGGATACGCCGAGGTGGCGCAGGCGCTGGGCGAAGTGACCGAGTCCCCGCAGCAGTTCTTCCGCGCGGTAGCCTACGGGAACGTCGACGCCGTGCGCCGAGGCGTCGACCGGCACCTGCACACGCGCGGAACTCGGGGCTGCTCGCCCGTGCTCGTCGCGGCGCAGCACGCGCAGTTTGAGGTGCTCAAGCTGCTTGTGTTCAGGGGTGCGGACGTCGGCGACCGCGATGAGAGCGGATGGACGGCGCTGCACTTCGCCGCGCAGACGGGGGACGCGCCAGCCGCCGCCTTCCTGCTGGCGCAGCGCGCAGATGCCAGCGCATTGGACGAGAACGGCGTCGTCCCCGTCGCGGTGGCCGCCATGTACGGCCACGTCGACGTCGTCCGCGAGCTCTGCGCTAGTGATACGGACCGAGAACTTGTTGCGAGCGTCGGGAGGACGGACAAGCGGACGGTGCTGCACCACGCAGCCGCTAGCGCCAGTCCCGGGGCGGCAGCAACGCTCGAGTTCCTGCTCGCGACCGCAGCCGGAGCTGTTGACGTGGACGCAGTGGACGCCGATGGCTGGACGGCGTTGCACCTTGCGACGCAGTCCGGCAGCACGCGGCTGGTGGACTTGCTGCTGTCTCACGGCGCCGACGTGAACGTGGTCACGGCCTTCGACTGCTCTGGGAGCAGCGGCGGTCTGCGAGTACCGCGGACGGACACGGCGCTGCATCTCGCAGTGCAGCACGCGCACGTCGGGATCGTTCGGCTGCTCCTCGGGCACCACAGCATCGACCCTGACGTTGTGAACCTGGACAGCCAGTCGCCACTACTCCAGGCCGTGCTGTCGGGGCAGAACGACATCGCCATCGCGCTGGTCGACGGCGGCGCCAACCCCGACGCCGGTGATGACGACGGTCGCACGCCACTGCTGGTTGCCAGCCGAACGGGGTCCCACGAACTGGTGCAGGCTCTGTTGCAGCACGGCGCGTGTGTGGACGTCATGAGCAAGTTCGGCGAGACGCCGATCAAGCGAGCGCCGTCCGAGGACATCCGCACCATCTTGCAAGTGTACCAGGCCAGCCAGCGGTTCCACAGCCGATGCTCAGCGCTGCTCAAGACGCAGAGTTCAGCGAGCGTGAGCGACTTGGCGGAGCTCGTGCCACTCATCACCTCTGTCTACGACCTGCGCCTGCTGCTGACGGTGGCGCAGACGCTCGCTCAAGAGGAGAGCAGTCCGGGTAGCCAACGCCAAGCCGCTCCTGTCGTTGCCGACCTGCTGAAGTCCGCGTTCGCGCACATACTGGCGCAGAAGCTCGTGCTGGATGACGACGCGTGCGTCTTTTTCCGGCTCGTGCTCGAGCACTGTGTGGACGCCAAGCTTGTGACACCGAGCGAGTTCATCCGATGGAAGGTGCAGGCGTCCAAGGTGAACATGGAGAGCGCCGAGTGGGTCGTCGAACTCAAGCGGCAGGTGCATCAGAACAGTCGGCGCCTCGGACTGCACGACCAGAGCATCCGCATGGTGGCCGAAGGAATGCGGGACATGCATGCGCTGGTGATGGAGAACCGCGCAGCCGTCGCTAATGTCCGGAGCCACGTCGAGCAGCTCCAGGAACAGATCGAGACGGGCAAGAAGATGCTCTCTGGTCTCATGGAGCACACACGCCAGCTCACCGACAGCATGAAGGCGTTCCAGGAGCGCCTCGACGAGAGCGAGTCCCATATTGTATCGGTGGCGACGGGTCTTCAGTCCTTCCGGAGCGCCTACGCGGCGCGGCTGCAGCAGGAGAAGAGGAAGAAGATGATCAAGATGGGCTGCGGTCTAGTGGCATCGCTCGTTGGTTTCGCCTTCGCGCCCGTGCTCAAGGACGTATTCGACTCGGTGATCGACCTAGCTGACCCGATCGAGGTGTTCGACCACGTCTTCTCGGAGACCGACGTCGTGAGCTTCCTGGCAAACCAAGCGAATGAAAGCGTGCTGCAGCCGGCGGTGGAGGCGCAGCTGGAGAAGTACGCCATCTCGAGAGAGCAGTTCGAGACGTCTTTGAGGCAGGAGATCGTGGAGCGGCACCCAGAACTCGTGGACGAGTGCGAGAAACGCGGAATGACCGTCGCGCTGGACGGTGCCGACGCAGAAGAGGTCCGAGCGCTGGCGCCGGAGCTTGAGGCGGCGGAGAAGACGCTGGCTCAGACCCTCATGGAACTGCAGACAGCAGCAGAGGCGATGAACTCTATTCAGCCGCCTGCTATCACTGACGCAACCAACAGCGCGGTCGGTGCTGCGCTTGTGCGTCGATCGTCTCTTCAATCACGGTCGAGCAGCTCCACCGACGACTTGAGCGCTAGGTTCGAAGAGCTGTCGAGCGTTCCCGTCGCCTTCGTGTCACGAAACCTTCCAAAGCGTTTGAGTCAGGAAGACTTGGGCACCAGTATCGACGAGCAGGCGGTCAATGGCGAGTCCGTCGTGTTTGTCGACGATCTGCACGACTTCCCGTACCACTTTGCGGTTCATTCCAGCGGCGGAGACCTCGAAGAGTTCCTGGACCTGACGGAAGTGATCGACCGCACAAAGGACAGCGCGAACGCCGTCATGAAGCTGGCGCTGACCAAGAAGTCGTGCTCGGAAGTCGCGATCTGTGCGGCCGAGTACGCCTACTTGCTCGGTTACCGAGCGGCCGGTGATTGGCTCTCGTCCAGGATGAAGTACCCTCCTCCGCCGTCTGTCAACCCGAGCGCAACCGCTGTGTCCGTGACGCTGCTTCAAGACGTCGCCGACTTCCCGTTCGTGTTCGCTGTGCAGGAGAGCGGCAACGACGCCGAAGAACTCGAGCTGCTGACGGAAGTTATCGACGAGGAGCAGGACGCAGTCGACGCGACCGTCAAGGCCCGGGTCGTGTTCAAGGACGCGGATCAGCACGTGGAGTGGTCGGCCGTGGAGCTCGCCTGCCACCTCGGGTACGTCGACATCGTCCGGCATCTGCTGGTCAAGACCCGCGTCACAACTTCCGTCAAGAGCGTCGTCGTCATGCACCGCGCGCGGACGCGAGCGAAGGAGCGCGTCGCCGCCAACTCGGCCTAGGAAGAACGCGTTGAAGCCAGACTCCCGCCTCCCATTGGCTGAAATCCCTCCTCCTCCTCAGTACTTGAAGACTTCAAAAATAATTGCCGAATGTTGTAACTTTCGTGTTATAATTGAACTGCGGGCTGGCACATTCGACAATCGACATCACCTGGGCACGAAGGCATGAAGTCCGCGGCGACTGCCGCGTCCGTGGTGGCCATGGCGCCGGCTGCAGCGGTCAACGCCGGCCAGGAGCAGCTGCTCCCGTTCGCCAAGGTGGTGGTGGCGGCCGTCAAGATGCAGGCGGAGGCGGGCGCGGCGCTGCGGACCGACCTTTCGCGCCTGTCCGCCGCCTACGCGGCGCTCCGGGCCAAGCGCGACGCGCTTTTGAGCGACCTGGAGGCCGCGCAAAGGCGGCGCGCGCACGCCGAGATGGACAACAAGGCGCTGCGCTCAGCCGTCGCGGCGCTCAACCACAAGCGCGCGGCGCTGGCGCACGAGAACGCCAAGGTGCGCGAGGAGCTGGACCGGCTCAAGCAGCAGCTCGAGGCGGACGCCTCGGCGCAAGGACCCGGCATATTCGAGCTCCGCGCGGTCAATCTCAAGCTCCGCGAGGCTGTGGGGGCGAGAGACGCGCAGCTGGAGGCCGCCAAGTCCGCCGTAGAGTCGGAAGCGACGGCCGCCAAGGCGCGGCTCGAAGCGGTTGAGGCCGAGGCTGGGGACGCGAGGGCGAAACTCGCGGCCGCCGAGGCCAAGAACGCGCGGCTAGAGTCGCAGCTGCAGCAGTTCCGCGCCGCCATGACGAACCTGCAGCGCCGCATTGCCATCAAGAGCCAGCAACGCCGAGCTAGAGCCGGCGGCGACGACCAAGTGGCTGGCGGCAGCGACGTCGCCAAGCAGCGGCTGATGGCCTTCTTTGAGCGGACGTTCTCGTGCACGGGCGACACTGAGGTGCTGCGCTTGGCGCTAGGCGAGTTCTGCGACGAGGAGGCGACTCGCTGCACGTCCAGCGCCGAGACACCGACTCGAAACAGCTCCCAGTTCACGCCCAAGCCGCTGCTGCTGATCCACCGGATCAGTGAGGCCGACGTCGGCCTCGAGTCGGCTCCAGTGCAAGCGACGCCAGCGACAGAGACTCCGAGTGTCGCGGACGAGGCGGATTGTGTAGAGGTGAAGGAAGACCTAGCCGGCGGTGGTGAGAACGCTTCGTCGACACCACTGGAGCAAGGCGTGATCGATCTCACAAGAGAGCAACACATGAGCGAGCCAGCTCCTTCCTCTGCGCCAACAGCTTCCGCGACGGAACCCGAAGTACAGAGAGATCACGGTGGTGGATGTGACACCTCCGAAGCACAGAGGGAAGCGTTGGCCGTTGTCCCGGCCAAACATACGCCAGCGAAGCGCAGTCACAGCGAGGTCAGCAGCAGCGAGAGTGAACCTTCGAACGCGCTGGTCGTAGTGACCAACAACGTGGCAGAGGCTAGTCGCCCGTCGTCTGCGTCTTCTCGTCCGGCCAAGAAGCGTACGACGCCCACAGCAGGCGGGGAGACATCCAACCCGTCGAGTTTAATGGATGCAGACGGCGACATCACGGAGGCCGACATGCGCGGACTGTACAAGACCAAGCCGTGGGAGGCCATGTTCGACCAGCGGCCGCTGTTCTCGCACGTGCTTAACCCACGTAAGCTGTCGCAGGAGGCCTTGGTCTGGGTGAACCGAGCGCTCGCGTTCCGGTACCACTTCTGCCAGGAGCTGTGGGAGCAGCGGCATTGGATCCTCGTCCCGCTCGGCGCGCGCTCCAAGGAGCTGCACCAGATGATGGAGGAGCGGGTCAGACGGCACGAGCGCGCGCAGACTGCGTGGAATGAGCTCCGCTCAACGGCCGAAGAGCTGATTGGGAATGGCCAGCTGAACGGAGACGTGTGGCTCGACCCGTTCCTGTGGCTCCCGCCAACCAACCCGCTCACGTGGTCGCCTTCGACGCACGACCTGGTCACGGAGCTGGGAGCGCTCGACTCCAAGCAGCCAGAGCGGTGCTTCTACGTCAACGACATTGCGCGCCACCCGTTCTACACCAACCGCCTCTGCGAGAAGTACCACACGAAGACGCCGCTCACTCACAAGTAAGGCTTCGCGACCGATACTCCTCTACATGCAGCATGACGAGGACATCTCCATCGACAGCGCAAGCGCCTGATACCTAAAGGCTAAAGTCACGACGTGTTAAAGTTGGGAGCAGCTTCACGCATGCGGCAGCGTGATCTTGTTCTTGAACTGCTTGCGCAGCCCGTTCTTGTAGAACGGGTGGCGCGTGAACTTGGGGCCGACGAAAAAGCACCGCTCGGGTTCCAGCGAGTCGATCCGGACCACCTCGTTCGCCAGATCGTCCGACGCTGGTTCCCAGACGAGCGGCTCGTCTCGCCAGGCCCACATGAACTGCTCGATCCACACGGTCGGCTTGAGGTCGCCGCGCCGGATGAGCACCTCCGCCTTGGCTCGCAACTCTTGCCACGCATTGTGGCCAGCGACCGACCGCTTGCTCCGGTCCGACAGGAACGCGATCGCCTTGCCAGACCGATGGTCCATCGGGATGTGGAACCAGTGCTGCCGCTCCCACAGCTCCTTGCGATACGTCGCTCGGAACGCCAGAGCCTTGTCCACCCACTCCTGCGCGTCTGCCGAGAGCGTGTTGTACCGGAAGGTGCGGCTGAAGCGCGGACGCAGCTTGTACAGGCGCTCCCACGGCTCCGCTTCGTACAGCCGATGGATGCTGACGTCGTTGATGATCGCGCCACCATTGTCCTGACGCGCGGCTCTTGGTGGGGTTGCTCTTAGCGGCTTTGCAGGAGATCGCATGGGTTTCGGGGGAGAACTCATAGCCTTTGGGGCTGGTGTAGGCACGGTCTCGACGGCAAGAGACACGCGTTGGCGCTTGGCGGTCGATGAATCTGCAATGTTGCGGGGGGATCGGCGTCGTTCAGACGTCGAGCGAGTAGGTCGAACGCGCTTCGAGCGTAGAGCAGCAGCTCTGTGACGCGTCAACAGTGGCGCATCATCGCTGTCCTCCTCCTCTTCCTCGTCGTCCTCGTCGTCCTCTTCCTCCTCCTCCTCCTTGACTTCTTCGTGATCGGAATCCTTCTCGTGATGGGACGTGTCGGATTCCTCCTCATCGTCGTCCTTGAAAACGATCCTAGGGGATCCTTTTCGGCCGCGATGTGGACGCCGGGCGTTCTTTTCCTTCTCTGCATTCTGCGCTGAAGGCTGCTCATTGCCGTCGTGGTCAAGTGGCGTCTGCGCTTTGTCGCCGGTCAAGACGGCATTGGATTGCAACGAAGGCTGCTCTGGGATGGATGCAGGTCGCGTAACAACGGCGCCATTGCCACCGTCTACGGCCCTGGCTGGAGCAGATGGAACAGCAGTTGTAGTTACTGGATCTGGCGTAGGAGTCGGCGCAGTGACTGGAGCCGCCGCTGGACCCGGAGTAGCGCCAAGAGCGGGTGTTGCAGCAACTGCAGCACCAGCCAGAGCGCTTGGAGGCAGGTCGATCTGGTGGACCAGCAGCAGCGGTTTGGGAGCGTACGCCGATCCTACAGACTGGTCTCGATCAACACTTTCCTCATGCACCAGTCGGTGCTGTAGAGTCTTGAGCGCAGCGTGCAGCACGTCCGTTCTGCCGGTGCAGTCAAACGTCTGGTTGAAGAAGGCGACCAGCTTCTCCACCTCGATATTTCTCAGCACACACTCGGACGCGCGCTGTTGTCGCTCGAGATCCAGTTTATGCGAGTTCAAGTGCGAGTCCAGCTCCACATTCCTCTCCTTGGTCGCCGCGAGCTCTTGTATGAGCGCGGTCATGTTGACCTCCATCTGCGCTTTGCTCGCCGCCATCGCGGACATCTCGGCGCAGACCGCGTCCTTTTCACCCTGGAGATTTGCGATGGCGGTGTGCTTGGCCGTCATTTCTTCTTGAGCGGTGCGTTGCTCGATTGCGAGACGCACTTTCAACTCCCCGACCTGGACTATCAGCTCCTCATTGGCCGCGGCCACGGCCGCATTGGCGCTCAACAGCTTCGACATTGCCTCCTCCGCCGTACGAAGCGCTTGGCTGTGTTGATCGCTGATGCTCGTGCTTTTCTCCAAGTCCTTGCCGAGCCCGGCGTTCCTGCTCGCCAGCTCATTGACCTTGGTCTTGGCCTGTTTCAACTCGTCGCTCGTATGTGCGACTGACCGCTCGAGCTCCTTCTTGGCCATGTTGAGCGACTCGATCTCGACCCGCTGGGCGTGCACCAGCGCCGCCGCCTTGTTCGTAATCTCCTTGTTGGACTCCCGCAGCCGGGCCACGGTCGCCTTGACCGCCGCCAGCTCGTTGCGAAGAGAGGTGTTCGCCGTGACCAGGTTCTTGTTGAACACCTTGACGCTGAGCATCTCGCCGTGCAGCGCCTGCTTCTCCTGCGCGGTCGACGTGAGGGCCGAGCGGGAGACGGTCGCTTGCTCGGCGTCGGCCTTGAGCCGCGCGTTCTCCACCCGCAGCGCGGACACCTCGGCCTGAGTCGACGAGTCGGCGACCGCATTGCTCGTGCTCATGCCCTCGTGCACGGTCGCGCCGGACAGCCGCGCCAGCAGCATTGAGATGTCCGAGCGCAGCTTGCGCTCCGTCGCCTCGCTCGCCTCCGTCTGCCGCCGGACCGCGTCCAGCAGCGACTCGGCGCTCGCGACCGCGTTCGCCGAGCACCTCTCGAACCGCTCGCTCGCCGTCCCCTGAGCGGACGCTGGGGCTGAAGCTGGGGCAGACGCTGGGGTGGAAGCTTGAGCGCATGCCGGGGCGGAGGATGGCGCCGGGGATGGGGCCGTCGCGGCGGCGGGGGCGGCGCGCACGCTCATCCTGCCGGCAGCAAGAGCGCGGATGGTCCGGTCCGACGTTCTGGATTGCCGCGCGCCTATTTATCTTGGGCTCGACGCTGCGGATTGGCTGAAATATGGATTCAAGAGCATACTTTAGCGATAAAGAATCTGCAAAAGTAATCTTGTGTCTTGTTCAAGTATACATTGTTAGGTAGAATCTCCATTCCGCAACATACACAAAGCGGTGGCGAACGGGCATGGCGGATGCGGCACCGCCGCCGGCGCCGTCTACAGAGGCCGCCCAGCAGGACGCGGACGTGCTCACGAGCTTGTCGACGATGCTACTGGCTGTGCGGCAGCAGGCGGCGGCCGGCGCGGAGATGGAGGCAGAGCTAGGCGCCGAGATCGCGCAGCTTCGCACCTCCATCCGGTGGCTCCAGGGCCGAAATGCCGAGCTCGAAAGCAGCGCCAAGGCGGTGGCGCCGCGCGCGCCAGCGGCCGGCGAGGATAAGGAGAGGGAACTGGCGGAGAAGCTGAGCGCGGCGACCAAGGACAACGCCGAGCTGACAAGCCGCCTTGACTCGGCGTCAGAGTCCAACGCCAAGTACGCGCGGCGACTGGTGGAACTGGAGAGAAGCCACACGAAGCTGATCACGAGGCTGTACGAGTCGGAGAAGAAGAACGGCAACCTGACGCGGAAGCTGCGGGTGACGGTCGAGCAGCTTGCGGTCGCCAAGGCGTCCAAGCGCAGTCAGCCGCAGGACGAGAGCACGAAGCTCAAGGAGCATCTCAAGGCGCTCGAGGCGGTGAACGCCAAGAAGAGGGGCGAGATCGACACGCTCAACACCAGTCTGCAGAAGCTGCAGGCTGAATACCAGGTCGCGTTCAGCATGCTAGCATCGGTCACACAAAACAGCGCTCGTATCCAATGGATTCGGGCGCCGGAAGCTGAACGACAAACGACGACTGGCGCGTCAAGCAGTGCAACTATCAATCCAGACGCATCAGCAAGTGAAGCACAGAGCGCTAGCGAGGCTCGTCGCGACGTATCTTCAAGCGATGGAGTCTGCGAAGCTGAAGCTGCAGAAAATGAAGCGCTTCAAGCGGAGGTTGCGAAGCTGAGAACCGAGCTGCAAGATGCGGAAGCGGTGCAGAACGAACGCGCCAAGCTGGCAAGCGAGGTGGAGACGCTTCGAGCGACTGTCAAGCTGCTCGACAGCCAGTTGCGCAAAGCGAATGCTGCGCGTTGCGACTTCAGTGCGGACCGCCTAGCTCAGTTTATGGAGCGCTCGTTCGCGTGTACGGGCAAGACGGAGCTATTGAGTGCAGCTTTCGTGGCGTACTTTGCCGGCAAGGAGCTGGAGATCAGTGAAACCGGTCAATTTGCGCCGAAGCCCGTCCTCTTGGTCCACCAAGTCGAGATACCGCGGCTCTCTGTCGCTGTTGCTTCAGCAGAGCCAAACCAACCAGGCTCGGAGGAAGTGGAGTCTAGTCAACCAGGCTCGGAGGAAGTGGACACGAGACAAGCAGGGACCAGAGAAGGCGAACAGTCAGAGGCGGGGCGTGGTGGCGACCAGGATCCTCCGTCTGATGAAGTACCAGATATATCACACTCCAATGATCGAGACCCTGACTCGAGTGAGCGGGGTCCCGAGCCAATAGAGCAACAAGTCGAGTCACCTCCGCCCCAGCGGACAGCTTCCGACCCTCTTTCACCCAAGCCCAGACGGCCAATCTCGCGCGCTCAAAGCGATGGATCTTTGTTGCCGCCGCTCTCCAATGGGGGGCAAAACGCCATACGCCGCCGAGAGATCGTTCCAACCTCGCTGGCATCCCCAGCGCTATCGACAGTTGAAAGAGGTCGCATTAGTGTATCTCACGGCGACGCGATACCCGTGACACTCGTTTCGCACGAGCGACAACGTCGAGAAGAGTCCATGGTGGATGAAGAGGTGGGAAGCGAAGATAGACGAAAACGCAAGCGGTCTCAAGAAGGTGACGTTCGAGACCGGCACGAGATGCGCCTAAGACGACGCGCACACAGCCAGGGGTCGTCACAATCGCAAGAACGAGCTACTTCCTCTACGACAAAGAATCGTCGGCAAGCAGAATGGAGTTCTAGAGCGGACGCGGCGCACAGTTTGTTGACCTCGTCCGACTCGAGTCGGTTTAGCGCTCGAATCCGAGCAAGAACCGCACCAGAGAGAGCACCAGCCAATTTCGTCCGATCCGAGCCGCCCCGCCACGCCGGAGTAGTTGAGCAGAACGAGCCTGAGCCGGACTCCATGGTGAGCATCAACGAGATCGACTTGCGGTTGCTGTACGAGCAGAAGCCGTGGGAGGAGATTTACGAGAAACGGCCGCTCTTCTCGTACACGGTGAACTACTCGTCGCTCTCGTCTCGCGCGAAGAAGTGGGTGGAAGAAGCTCTCGCGTTCCGGACCAAATACCGGCGAGAAGTGTGGGAGCAGCAGCACTGGGTCGTCGTTGCTCGGCCGGACAGCTCGCCTGGTATGGTCAGACTGGTCGAGGAGCGGCGGGCCCGGCAGGCGCAAGCGCAGCTCGCGTGGAACGATCTCGTGGACAAGGCGGACGAGTATATCCAGAAGGGATGGCTGCCTTCGGACGTGTGGCTTGAGCCGTTCCTGTGGCGCTGGACCGACCAGCCGCGACGGTGGATCCCGAGCTCCTGCAACCTGATCGAGGAGCTCGAGGCGCTCGACGCCTTGGAGCCGGCGCGCTGCTTCTACGTCGACGGCTTGCGCTACCACCCGTTCTTCACGGGCAGGCTGGCCCAGCAGTACCGAGAGCCAAAGAGGCTCCCTCCAGGCTTCTAGCGCCACGTTGGGCGGCTCGTGCTGCGTCAATTGGTCGCGGAGGGAACGACAGTGCCTCACGTGTTGATGTTGAAGACGTCCGTTGCTACTATGTTATTGGTTGAAACTCATTATTTTCTCTATCCTTACGATTTTGGATTGGTTGAAAAAGTTTCTCCCTTATTCGTAAATCGCTACCGTTAATTTTGGGGTTAAACCGTTTCTCATGTCGGTAATTCGTCGCAGTTTGACTTCAGACAGCGCGCCAAGCCACGCTCGGTGTCGTCGGCGCCGTCGGCGCCGTCGTCCCTCAAGCGCCCGCCCGCCCGCCTGCCGCTCCCGCTGCTTCTCCCACCCGCTGCCTGCATTAGCGAGACGCTCTCCTTCGCCCGCTGCCTGCATTAGCGAGCCGCTTTACTGCCTGGCCGCCTGCATTAGCGCGAGCGAGGGAGATGGCGCACATCCGGAGCAAGGACCCATTCGAGTTCGTGGGCAAGCACGTGGTGCGCGGGCTGCCGCGCGCGCCGCACCGGCAGGAGCACGGCTGGATCACGCGCTACGACAGCGAGGTCGACTGCTACTGGCTCTTCGTGCCGGGCGCCGGGCCGCCCAGGCGCGTGCCGCGCACCGAGGTCATCAAGTTCGTGGCGAACCCCAACATTGAGATGCGCGACGGCGACGACGACGCCTACCCGCCGCCCGTCGAGGACCTCACGAGCCGGTTCGTGGGCGTGCCGGTCCTCAAGCGCGCGGGGACGTCCAGGCGCCGGTGGAAGGCGCCGCGCGTGGCGGGCAAGGTCGTGTGCTTCCTGCCGTTCGCCGATTTGTACCGCGTCCAGTTCGACGACGGAACGACCGAGGAAATGGAGGAGACCGCCATTGTCGACAGTTTGATCGAGCAGGTCAAGGCGCCGGCCGCAGACAGGGACCAGAAGTCGGCGATCGACGTGGACGCGCTGTCCGCGCAGTCTGGAGGCCGGAAGCGGCCGCGAGCCTCGTCCGACCCGTCGTCGTCGCCAGAGTTCGAGGAGGTGCTGGAGCCGCCGCCGGCGTCTTCACGCTCGTCTTCGGTTGCTCCATGGAGCGCGGCAGCAATACCCACCTCTAATACTGCGAGCGCGACTGACGGAAGGGGGCTGGACGACAGCAACGCGTACGAGGTGGAAGAAGACGAAGAAGCAATACTGGAGTACACTGCTCCATTGCCGGCGTCGACGGAGCGAGTGAGTATTCTAGAACTGGACGAGGCGGAGAGCGAGCTCATCCCGGTGGACGAGGACATCCAGGTGGTGGCTGATAGTGCGGGTCGACAAGCCGGCTTTAGCATCTTGGAGGAGGTGGAGCCTCGCGAATTGCCGTCGTCGCCGCGCAGTCCGTCGGCCATGTCGTTCTACATCATCGAAGACGCGGTGCACACGGCGATAAACCCGCTAGACCGTCGCTCAGACGCGTTCGAGTACCTGCGCCTATGGCTGCTAAACCTGCTGGATCGGCAGGAGGCCGGCAGCCGCAAGAACCTGCAGCAGTACGACGTGCTCCGCAACACCGACATCAAGGTGAGTGAGAAGGGTCTGGTCTGGTCAGTATGCCACGCAGTATATGCATCCGAGCTAACACTGTCGTGTGCTGCCAGGACCGAGACGCGATCCGCCGCTTCATCGAGGCGGACGGGCTGTGCGTGCTCAACGATCTCGTCGCGGCATTCATGAACACGGATACGGACGAGGGAGATGAGGATCTCTTGTTTGTGCTTAAGGTACGACGAGCACTGGAGCGGCAAGCTCGATGCTGTGCAAGGACACTGACGGATTCTCCCGATGCAGGTTGTCGCGATGCTTCCTCTACCGACGTTCGACCAAGTGATGCAAGCAAAGCTTGGGAGGACCATCAAATCCGTCATTAAGTTATCCAAGGAGCGCCAGCGGCCGTTCCCGATGTGCATCTCCCAGTTGGCCAAGTGGATCAAGTCGAGGTGGGAAGTGAACATCAAGGTGCCGGAGAAGCAGCCGAAGCCCGCTCCGAGGCCGCACACAGCGCGGCCCAGTCGTCCGATGCAGAAGCGCCGCATTTACGCCCCTGTAGCGTCCGCCATCCCCCGCGGACCGTCACTAATGCTCGCGGGCACGCCAGCGCAGAACCGAATGCCGACGGGGGAGACGCACGCAGTGAACAACCCGACGCCAATCCCTCGCCTGCCGCGCCGCGCTCCTCCGCCAGCGATCCCAGTCGTTGAGAGCCCGGCTCCACCACCACCCGTGAGTTCGTTCGCCGAGTCCCGCGCGTCGACGGCAAGTCAAGCTCAGCCGCCTTCCGCGCAACAGCCGCAGCCAACCCGGCGAGGCAGCTTGAAGCCTGACTGGATGCGGCAGTCAGAGCAGCTGTCGCTAACGCGGTTCACTGCCCAGAGCGACAGCACGGCGGAGCGACGGCACTACCAGGCTCACCAAGCTACTCCTACAGCTGGTACCGAGCAGAAGAAGAACGAAGAGCAGCCGGCAAGCGCAGGCGGGCCGAGCGGCGTCTATGGCCGTCGCCAGCGGCTCAAGTTCGGCAAGAAGTGGGCAGTCCAGCAGTACGACGTGTCGGAGCCGCCCACGACCGTGAGCCGGGACAGACAGCGACTAGCCAGTCGAGGGTATTGGTCCTCGTCGTCGGTCAACGAGCCGCCGTTCCAACGGTTCCCGTCGTCGTCGTCGTCGTTCGGCTCCACGCCACGTCCGATCCTGCGCCGCGACAGCAAATACAACTCCGAGCTCAACTTCTAGACGAATGGAGCGAGCATCCAGTGGCAACAGGTGGTGACAGACAACTATCAACAAGCACGGGTACTGCTGATGGACTCGGCAGGCGCTACGTACACTATCCCCGCTGACGGCACCTGGCCGCGCTGTGCTTCATCGAACGACGCCTACTTGTCGTACTTGCGGAAGATGTGTCCCGGCAGGACCCACTGGTCCCAGTCCTTCTCGTACTTGAGGTAGTGCACGAGGCACGCGTTCGTGCGGATCACCTTGAGCACGATCGCCGGGTACAGCTCGCCGCGGCTGCCCCAGCGCGCGAGCACCGTCTCGTGCACCTTGGGGGCGTGCTTGAGCTGCACCTTGCGCGAGTTCTTACCGCGCTGGAACAGCGAGCCCACGGGCAAGAACTCGTCGTAGATGGAGCCCCAGTCGACGTAGTGGATCTGCACCAGCTCCTTGTTGAGCTCCACGCGCAGCACCTCGGCGCGATTGCGCTTCTCGAACACCTGCACGCCGATGACGTCGCCCTTCTTGAGGCTCAGTGACTCCCAGTGCGTGCTGGCCGCGGCAGCAGACATTTGGCTGGACGCAGCCGACGCCACCAGTGCGTCTGAAGACGGCGACGACGACCGCGTGGTCGCCGTCGCGTCTTTGCTCTTCGTCATGTCGATGACTTCTGGCACAACTCCGTCCGAGTCCTCGGCCTCGATAGCGGCCGCCGCGGCAGCTGCCGTCGCTTGGAACGTCGAGTTCGCCTTGACGTTCTTGGCTGCTCGGTGGTCGATGCGCACCAAGAGGTAGTCGATATCCTCCAGCAGCTTGTTCCAGTCCCACGTGTCGCCGGTCGGCACGGCCTCTTCGAGGGAAATGACACGGCACGCATGCCGCAGCGCTCGCAGCGAGTCCAGCTTCCGCAGTGTCGATATCTTGCCGTCCAGCTTCTGGTCGTGCGCGTGGTAGTTCTCCTCGAGCGTTGACATGACGTCGTGGGTTGCGTTCCACAGGATCTCCGCGTGGTTGATAGACGTAGCGTCTTGGGCCATGAACGACGCAAGGAAGCCCGGCAGGTTGACTCCGTCGACGTGGAAGCGGTGGTACGACAAGCATGCCGTCGTGTTCTCGCACGCGTGGAGCGTACCCTCTGGCATGAACAGGATCTGCCCCGGCGTGATGTCGCACTGCCACGCCGGCAAGAACGCGAGCAGCGGGGACTTGTCGAGATCCACCTGGTGGAAGTTGACGGTCTCGTGCACAGAGTCCAGCTTGGCAGCGGACCGGTGCAACATGGTGACGCGCTTGGTGCCGATGATCGGGGCGATCGTAATGTCAAGTCCGCCAGGGTCCTGGTGCATGCGGCTCACTGTCGTCTTCTGCCCCATAAATAGATACTGTAGCGGGTTGTCACCGCGCACGGCGTCGAGCCAGTAGAGCAACAGGTTGTCGCCCAGCACCGGCAGCTCTTCGCACTTGTAGCAGAGCAGCTTGCCCGCCTTGGGCGACAGCGGGAACTGCCACTGGTGCATGTAATAGTCCGGCTTGCCGTGCTCCCAGTAGTTCTTGACGTAGTAGCTCAGCGGCAGATACGTCTTGATCGGGTTGAACTCTTCGTAGTTCTTCTCGATGACGGGCACCTTGACGTCGTGGATCCCTCGCAGGAACGCACCAGAGTCGAGAGATCCGTCCGGCTTGACCCAGTCCTCCGCGAACGTCGTCCAGCCGTTGTGGCCTTCGAGAATGAAAGGCGTGCCGGCGAATCGCAGCTGCTGGATCTTTTCCTTCGCGCCCGGCCGCTGCACGTTGATCACCTCCACTTCCTGGTAGTACAGGTCCTCCCACTGCGTCGGGATCGTGTACGTCGGGTTCATGTCTCTCTCCTTCGCCTCCTGCGATCGATACGCCGTGCGGATCTGCAGCCGACCGCCTGAATAGTCCAGCCCTGAGCCGTTCGCGCGAGCCACCTTGCGCTTCTTGTCCATCTCCTCGCCGCTGCTGTCGCCGACATTCCCGCTCGCCGGCATCTTCTCGAGCGCGCGCTTACGGGTCGTGTTGTGTTCGCCGGACGAAGGAGACGCCTTCGCGCCGGCCGCGATCTGCTTCTTGAAGATGGGCGCCAGCCTCTCGTCTGCTTGCGACTGCTCCTGGTTGCCAGCCTCCTCTCCGTCTGCCGCGACCGCCTCCTTGGCCGAGACAACGCCCCCGAAGTGCGGCGCCTTCAGCGGAACCTGCTCGCCATGGAGTACTGCCAATCCCTCGACGTGAGCCGCTACATCGCTACTGCAGGACACAGCTCGGCGTACCGCCCGCGACGACGGCCTTGAAGTACCGCACCGCCTTCTCGTTCTCCGCTATCAGGGACATCACGCGCGAGACCGCGTCCGAGTAGCGGATCGACCTGGCACGAGACGTCATCGTCAGTACCCCCCCATCGTCGCCCACAGCCAGCAATTACCACGCCCACGGGACGCACTTGTCGTCGACCAGCTGCGCGCGCACGTCGCCCACCTGCTTCTTGAGCTCCGGGAAGCCCGACAGACCCTGGCTCACCTGCCGCGCACACACTTGGTGTAAAGCGCGCAGCCGAGGAACCCAACCGGCAGGCTGTAGGAGCGCCTTACCTGCACCAAGGCGGCGTCCAGCTGGTCCAATTCCAGCGGCCCGGACGCCGCCAGCACGGCCTCGGCCTCGGCCACCTCCACCTCCCGCTCGAACGCGGCCGCCGCCGCCTCCTCCTGCGCCGGAACCATCCTCCGCCGCCGCCGCCGCCGCCGCCGCCTCCGCGCCGATCACTCGCTCCCGCCGTTTCTGGGTCGGCACTTTGCTGAACGAAATCGCACTTTGTTGGTAAGTTCGGTATCATCAACTACCGACAGACACCGGTATTTCAATCGGTATCGGACTCTAACCCAAGCACAAAACACAAGCAGGAACTCGGCGCGGCGGTGGTGACTGGGGCGAAGAGCTCGAGGCGCTCGCTCGCTCGCTCCTGGCGACCGATCGCAGCCTCCGACGTCTTCAGACGGCGCTCCGCGCTAGTGCACGGCGGCGCGCGACTCGCGGCAGTAGGCGGTTGGGCGTGGGGAAGGGAGCGCGCGGCTCCAAGCGGCCAGGATGGTGGTCACGGCGGCTAAGAAGCCCAAGCCGCGCACGCACATGACGGCGGAGGACTGGGCGCACGAGGGCGCCCTGTCACTCGTGGAGGAGCAGTTCCGCGACCTCGACGTCGTCTGGGCCAAGGTCGACTCGTACCCGTGGTGGCCGGCCGTCATGTTCCACAGCTGGGACGTCGCGCGGGACGTAGGCCTGCCCACCGAGGAGAAGAAGCTGCCGATCCCGGAGCCGCGGCGCGTGCCGGTGCTGGACGCGAGCGGCGCCGAGACGGGCGAGGTCCGGGTCGTCTCGTACTGCCTCGTCATGTTCGTGGACCAGTTCAACTTCTCGGTAGTGGAACTCGGACCCAAGGCCGTCGTGTCCTACATCCCGTACTTCGCCAAGTACCGAAGCGCCGTACTCGACTGCAAAGCGGGATCCAAGACCGCCAAGTACAAGAAGCGTTTCAAAGAGGCGCTGATCAAGGCGGACGGCCTGCTGCACATGGTGAGGACACTCCGCAATGAGAGCGTCGTGTGTGTCACGGCGAATCTAAACTCACAGACTCGTTTGATTGATGATGTGGTAGGGCGAGCATAGCGCAGAAGATCTGTCGCTACTGGAGACGCCCAAGGTCGAGAAGCCGGTCAAGAAGCGTCGAACGGGCTCAAGCTTGCCGCCGCCTTCTCCGCTCGAGGACGAGTCGTTTGACGACGCCTGGGACGATCGCGAGTCCGATGAAGAGGGGCCGGAGGAGGCGGACAGCGACGACGACGTGTACGAACTGCCGCCCGGATCAAAAAGCCGCCGAGGGAAAACGGCCAGCGACTCGGAATCGTCTGAGGCGACGTCAAGGAAGAAAAGCGGCGGTTCTGCTTCGAATGCCGCAAAGAAGGCAAGTCGTGGCGGCGGGTCGTTGAAGGGCAAGGGGATCGTCAAGCGGCCTGTCAAGGTTGCCAATGGCGCTGCATCCAAGCGAAGATCGGGCAAACTCTCGTCGAGTACCGCGGACGAGTCGGATATCTTCGAAGCTCCTCGTTCACTGAAGACGTTGCGGAAGAAAGGCAAAGCAACGGAGAACGATCCTATCGACCTGACAGGCACGCCTGAGAGCGCGACGAAGCAGCAGAAAGGGTCGGCCAAGGCGAAGTCGAAGAGGATGAAGCAGTCGGCTGTTGGTGACAGTCCGCAAGATGCTGAGTCCAACAGGCGAGTCAAGAGCAAGAACCGTGGCAAGAAGACCGACACTGAAGTGGAAGTCGCGGACCTAACGGAGCTGGCAGACGATGACGAAGACACCGACAGCACGTCGAGCCAAGAACAAGACAACAGAGCGATCGTCATGACTCCATTGTCGCCAATCTGGACGACGAAGGTGGACGCAGCCGAGACCAACACAGACGCCGGGTCAAGACTGGCATACAAGCAGGACTTCGTGTGGGACACGTCGGTGTTCACCGACAGCGATGCAAAAAAAGATATAGTCGTTGGCGAGGACAGCAGTGAGTCGTCAACAACAGCAAACGGCGAGGCTAACGCGAACGGGCGAGAGCGTTCGCTCAGCAAGCGCCAGCCGCGGTCCGTTCAGCAAGCTCAAATCCGCCAGAACCTCATGTTCGGCAATCTGGACCCGCACACAATGGTGCAGTGCGAGTCATATCGTCAGGCTGGCGAGGAAGAGAACACTCGAAGCCGCGGTCCCAGTAGCCTGTCTCCGCCTTTCACGGTGGTTGTTCATCCAGACGCCACGTTCGTCAGTGATCTCCATGCGCACCTTGCAACGTGTGAAATCATCGGGTTCCTTGGGGGCAAGTGGGATGAAGCCACGAACACGTTGTTCATTCAGGCTGCGTTTCCGTGTCGGTCATTGATGATCGAAGGCGACGATGGCTCGACGGACGTGGAGATGGACCCCGGCAGCGAGATTGAGCTTCGAGGGATCATCAACGACGCCGAGCTTGAGGTCGTGGGATGGTATCACTCCCATCCCGCGTTCGCTCCGGATCCGTCTGTTCGCGACATCGAGAATCAAGCGAGCTACCAGCAGTTGTTCAAGAGAACGCAGACGCTGTCAGGCTCAAGTAGTGTCGCAGAACCGTTCGTCGGGCTCATTGTCGGCACGTACGACACGCGCCGAGACACGCCTGTGAGCCTGTTCCGATATTTCCACGTGCGAGGCGAAAAAGTGAGCGGTGGAGCACGTCGCGAGATCTACATGCCGTACGAGTTCATTCCTGCTCGGCGCCATTATCGAAGTGTTCTGAATGCCGAAGCCATTGAGAAGATTCGGGGACTTCCTGTCTACCCGTCCGTTCTGAAGGCTCTTCGCATGCCGCCGCGCTTCCGGGCAGCGTCGTCGGTTGAGCCGACGACCTCATCAGATGAGAAGGGACATGCCCAGGTGAGCCCTGCTGTGAAGGCGTCGCCCCCTCGAAGAAAACCCTTAGCGAGTATTCGGAAGCGCAAGCAAAGCGCGGATATTGGAGCGATGGAGGCGCCAGCGAAACGTAGTAGACGTGGCGGCAAGAAACGAGTTGCTGACGTACCTGAGACGGGTGACCGGATTGATTTGACCACGGATGATGCAGACGAAGCCAAGGCACGCGACGAACCTGATCAGCCGGGCATTGTTGATGTCGTTGACGTCTCTGGTAACGACACAGAGGAAGCTACAGATACCGACGTCAAGACAGATGACGTGTCGCCAGACCCTGTGAGTGTCAACGAAGCCGCGTACACCAACGGTGGGGATCCTATCGTCATTGACGATGATGCAGTCAGCGGCAACGAGGGAACTGGCGAATCTGCGACTGTCGAACCCATTACCGACAGGCAAAGCAGTCTTGGCTCCGTCGACATGAGCGATCTCTCAGTCAAGAGTGAATCGGGTGTGGAGCTGGGTGATGGTGAGTTGTCTACGAGTGTGAAGCAAGAAGAGATCGCTGGCTCGAACGAGGAGGCTGTCGCTGGGTCATCACTCGAAACGGTGCCTCTCACAATCACGAGTGAGGCTGTGAAGACCGAGCATCCGAACGAGACGGAATCCGTGTCAAGTGCACCTCAGGATAGTATTGGTTGCTCCTCGGACACTGCGATGAAAGGTGCCGATCAGGTGGATGCGTTACCAGCAGATGCTATCGCCGAGCACAAGTCTACTCCAACCGTGAATACTGACGCGCCGCTCGTGCCGACAACACACTCGTCGTCCGGTGTGTCTCCACCATCTGCTTCCTCGAGCGGCCGTCGCCGGAATCGCAAGCCCATGCACACCAACAAAACTCCTTGGCGATCGGAGAGATCGCCCAAGGCGGATGGTCCACGGAATACAGCGGACAACGCGAGCAGCGTTGGCTACTACAGCGCGCTTCAATTGATGGACCCGAACTTTTCTCGAAATGATCTCCGGAGTGATCCGGCTACGCAGTCCAAGGAGGCAGATGAGAAACCCGAAGAAGAGTTTGCGCAGCTCTGTCCACCGCTCAAGGACCCGGAGTATTTCTTCATCGGTGATGCGGATGCGAAGGCGTCGGTCGACGAGAGGAAACCTATCGACGCAGACGTTTCTAGCACCGCTGTGGCTTGCACCGCGGTCACGACACCGACTCCGACCACCGGTCACTGTTCCACTGATGATGAAATCGAGCTTGTCGCAGTCAATGAAGGCAACGATCCGTCAGGACCGAATCCGTCAGCGACGATCGGTCAGTCTGTAAATGCTGCGTCTGAGATACCGATCACCGAACCCGTCTCTGAGACGCTCGATCAGTTGCAGTCTGAAGTGCCAGCTGCAACCGAGGCAGCAGTGGCGGCTGATGACGCCCTTCCGCAAGTACAAGCGCGTATGAATGAGCTTGTGGAGGAGGTGGTGAGTGACGGTGACGTCTCCGACAAGCTCGCTGTGAAGCACGAAGCCAGGGGTTTGCCGCCGGTGCCGAGTGCTTGTGATGCCGATGCGCAGGATGCAGCAATGGACGGCCCTGAGCCAACGCATAGAACATTCGTGGCTCGGGTGGCAATGGAGATCTCGGTTGACGACACTGTCGCGAGCAATGGCGCAGTCAACGGCAAGAACCCGGGTGAGTCGCTCGCGGTTGATGCACCTGTTGTTGCACCAACTACGAACGCCGTTGATATGAAAACCGAGCAAGATGCTGCTGCCACTGTGGTCGCGTCAACCCCAGGCGACGAATCGAAGCCCACACCTTCAGACACCGCTTGCGATGACAAGAATGGCGTTGTCATGTCAGAGCTTGCAGAGAACGCCACTACCGAAGATGATACGACTGTCAAGGTAGAGAAGAGCGAGTCTGCGCGTGAGGAGAGTGTGGCCCTGGCGATCCCCATAGTCGGAAATGCGATGCTCTTCGGCCGCGACCGCCAGTACGAAGACATCCGCACGTCGTTGGAGAAAATGGGCGAGATCATGAAGCGTATGCAGCCAAGCAGTGCACCAGCAACGAAGCCAACGCCTACCTCTGAAGAGCCCTCGGATTCAAACACGCCTCCTGATGTCAAGCCGGCCGAAGTGAAAGACGAGGCGGGCGTACAGTCGGTGGAGGAGACGGAAGACCAACATGCTGGTGCAGTGGCTCGGAGAGATGCGCACTTGGCGTCGCTGCGCACGCGATACGGTCCTGGCATGTTCGGGTGCGTGGAGCAGGTGGTGACGCTCGTGGACTACTACCGCGACTTTGAGCGACGCATCGACTTGTCGGAGCCATGGAAGGCGAAAATGAACAAGCTGCGCAAGATCGAGGCGTCGCTGTCGGAGTATGTGCAGTATTTAAACCTGTCGGTGTCTCTACGGCGCGCATTCGTCGAGGACCTGGTCGGGTACTTGGAGCTGTCGTGGGAGCTGACGCGGCTCGAGCGGTGATCGTGTTGCGTGCGAGATGGCAGTTTGATGAGACTCGGTCAGCGATAATGCAGCCAGTGCCCATTCGTGACAATGAATGGTTGTGTGGAGAAGCTCATTCAACACGAAGCAGGTGAATCAGCGCCTCTGGTCCTATGAATCTCCTATCGCTAAGCTATCCTTGGTAGGTTCCTTGGGCCTGTAACGCCGCAGCGAGCCGAAGCCGACTGCTGGCAGGTCTCCTGTGGGAGGAGGCATCCCCTAAATGCTTGAAAGCTACTGCTGCTCACGCTAGCAGCTCCCGATTCTTGATCAAGATGTTCCGCGCCGCATTGACGTCGCGGTCCAGACGGCTGTGGCACGACGGGCATCGGAACACGACCTTGCCCTTCACGTTCGGGTTCACGGCGCCGCACCACGAGCACGTCTTCGTCGTGTACTCCTCCTCGCACACGATCAGGCGGCCACCCACGCGCTCCACCTTGTACTT
>JAADXX010000401.1:0-25560 GCA_023338025.1 Phytopythium oedochilum | reverse complement strand
CATTTCAGTTAGAAGCGACGAGACAAAGGACACTTGACACCACGTGTACCTTCGCTTGATGGTCGATCCGTTGTTTGTCCCTATGATGTCGCCCTCGCATGTCAGCTGGCATCCCGCATTGCTCATAGTCCGATCCAGTACACGTACTGAAGGAGTGTGCTGTCGAGCCCGAGTACAGCTGCGGTCCATTGCCATGTGACTTGTACGAAGCCAGCGCTGTCGCCATCACGTCCGTCTTGTTGTGCGTCAGAGACTTCAGCAGACCGACCGAGAAGCTTGTCACGAAGTCTGAATGACATACAGCATCACTCTTGCTCGTCAGAGTTGCAACCGTGTCGCCACGGCAGTTGATGCAAACGTACGAGTCTGCGAGAAGGTTAGTCATGTGCTCGTACAAGCTGTGGGGCATCACGTCCTCGAGAACCTTGGCGTACGTCGCCTCGGCAATAGCTATTACGTCCGCGACACGCTCACTCGCTTCAGTTCTCAGCGCGCTCATCAAGCAGCTTCCCAAATACTACTGTCTGAAGATTGTCATCGGTGAAGATCGCTGCTCGAGCGACTAGCAGTCTCACACTCGCAGCCTGCACTCCGCTCCAGTGACTGATGAGCGGATCCCGCGAAGTCGCCACGACACTGTCCGAGTCCTCACTCGCCGGGAAAGGAGCATGATACGCCTCGGTCACCGCGTCGAAGGCAACCAAGATCGACCGCTCGAGTAGTACGTTGCTTGTCGTTTAGATCGCTGGGCCAAGGACTGACCCACAATCAGAGCCGCGACGTCCTTGGCTGCGACCATCGCGAGCTGCTTCACTGGCACCTGCGTGGACCACTTGTCTGCTACATAGGAGCTGTGCAGCTTGCCCACAGCGTCCACGAACTGTGGTCGGAGCGCCTCTGGTCAACAGGCTCTGGAGTAGGCAGGTCGTCGCCGGCTATAGCTCCTTCAGTCAGGAGCATCCGCAGCTAGTTAAGCGCACCAACTGCATCGCTGTAGCCGCCTTACACCGCCACCTAGCTCTCCAGATACGAAAAATACCACACAGTCGTTAGCACAGCGCCGGTGGCAACGACAGCATTCCTCCCGTTATGACCGATGAACCTCGGAGTGAGACTGTCATCTGCGTTTTTAGGAACACGCGCGTACTCGTCGCGTGGGACCCGCACACGCCCAGAACTCGCGTACGCCGACCCGGCAGCGTCCTCACCGCCTCCGCCACAGAGTTTGCTGACGTGAATCAGGGCCTCGGAGCCCGCAGGAGAGCGGGAAGCCAGCGGGAGCGCGCACCACTTGCGCACAATTGCCATGCACTTCGTCGCTCGCCTTTCTCAAGTCGAGCGTACGCGTTGTGGTAATCACGCTATTTTACCCAATAATCTCTTGATAAAAATATTTGACGTTCTCTGACTGGATATAAGATATATGTTCACTTGCTTCACTTTCAAGCAATATGATTGGCTATAACTTGTCGTGCAGAGCTGATTCGTTTCATTTTGTCGCAATACGATTGGTTATAACCGTGTACGGTGAGGATATTGTCCAATCGTATCACGTTTGGGGTACGTCACGGCTTCGCGATGTTGAAGCCCACATGCTAGCACGTGGTCCACACTATTCAGCACCAAATCAAAGCGAGTTTACCATATATCATTACCCTAATGCTCAACAGGGTCTCAATCAATAGCTTTATCCATCTCCATCTACTGTGTTCGGATGCAAATCGCTCGTCCCCTTCCCCAGATCCTGAAAAGCAACAGCCGTGTTCTTTCATAGTCAACGTCGCTGCTGCCTAGAAAAGGTCGGCATGGCCGGAACCCGGGTCTCAGGACGCGGGCGCGACCCTTTTTCGCGATCTCATAGTGAATCCAAGTCAAACCGGCGCGGGTCGCGGTCTCCTTAACCGCCTCGACGATGCGCTCGCGCTTCTTCTTCTCCCCTCTTCTCCGCATTCGGACTTCCTCCTCGCCGAGCAGTCGGTCGCCCGAGTTTCTCCGTCGCAAATGGCAAGGAAGCGCCGCGCGTTCGCCGCCCCCGCGACGCCCACGCGCGCCGCGGCGGCGCCCGCGTTCCCGTCCCCGCCATCGATCACCACGGCGGCTCTGCGCAGCGCGCCGGGCAGAGCGGCTGGGTCGCTTCCAGCGCTGTCGCCGCCGCTCAAGAAGCGCGTGTCGACGCGCCGCGCCGCGTTCGCGGCCAAGATGGCGCTGGACGAGGAGGAGGAAGAGAAGCAGCAGGAGGAGGAGCAGGAGGAGGAGGAGGAGGACGGAGCCGACGAGGAGGCGCTGCGCCTGCGCCACATGCAGCCGGACCCGTACGTCCAGCCGGACGACTTCCGCCAGCGCGCGCGCGTCTTCCGGCGCGGCAAGACGGTCTACGACGCCGTACTCACGCGGGTGCGAGTCCCGCGATCGTGCGACCATCACTCTGGCGGCGTCTCACTCGAGCTGTGATTTGCTGTGCTGTGGCGACGCCTCTCCAGGCGCGCGTGCACCACAACCACAGCGAGTTTATCGCGCTGCAGGCGCTCGAGTGCGATGCGCGCTTCTACCTGTGGACGCGTGCCGGCCGCGTGGGTTACGCGGGCAAGACGGCGCTCTCGGGGCCCTTCGACTCGGAGAGCAAGGTCGTGAGCGAGTTCTGCGCGCGGTTCGCGAGCCACACGCAGTGCGAGTGGGAGGAGCGCCGCCATCTCCACCGCGCGCGGCCATACCAGGACGGGAGGTGCGTGCGCTCTTCGCTTCTTCTCTTCATCACGTCGCATTATCAGATGGAGGGGTACGCGGTGTAACCCGCCGCTTCCTCGTCTGAACCTGATTATGGCTGCATGGGTTACATACGCATGGCATGGCTACAGTTGTCTGACACTTGTGGTCTGCTGCTGGCGCGAACAGCTACACGTGGATCGAACTCGACTATTCAACGGGAACGCCATACTCGGAGTCGCTGACGGCCGCGCTGGCGGACAACCAGGGCCGGCTGGACCGAGTCGAGAGCTCGCTGGACGAGTACGGGCTCGTGCTGCCGTCGCCCCTTCCAATCCCTTCGGCGTCGCTGATGGCGCTCACTGCGTCGTTGTCGTCGTCATCGTCGTCATCCACATCATCGTCATCATCGACCTCTGCGGCTGGCTCGTCCTCCTCTTCGCGCACCGCGCCGACGCTCCCGCCGGTCTCATCGATCACTGGGCGAAAACGGCGTCGGTTCGCGGAAAAGCTGAGCGTCACCACGCGCCGCTCACTGGCCGCGCAACTCGAGGAGTGCGAGGACGACGCCAAGACCGCGGCGATCGGCCTGGTGGAGCTCGAGGCACCGCACGCGTTCCCGTTGCCGTCGAAGCTTCCCGAGTCTGTGCAGTCGTTCGTGACGCTGATCGGCGACCACCACCCGCCCGATATGACATACTATTACTCGCTGCCGCTGACCGCGGACGAGCTGGAGGCCGATCCCAATGCCTCATCACGTGATGGGGACGACAAAGTCTTGCACTTACCACTTGGTCGACTGTCGCAAACCACCATGGAACGGGTACGCGCCGATCCGACTGCAGCCGAGGTTTTCACTCTAACGGGTTGCATCTGTCCTCGAATTGACAGGGATACGAGACGTTGGAGGAGATCTACAACGCGCTTCGCATGCGGAACGCAACGCGAGGCCTGCTGCTGGCGCTTAGCAGCCACTTTTACGCTCTGGTGCCGCACCACCGTGCACGACTGGAGGTGATTGACACGATGATCAAGCTTGGCAACAAAGTGGCGCTCATGGAGGCCCTTTTGCGCGCTCATGGCACACGATTGCACCACCGAATCGCGCGCGAAGTGGAAGTTGTGCGGCGATGCCGACTGCGCAACTACGTCGACGAGTGTTATTCGATGCTCGACTGCGCGCTGCGGCCGCTGTCTCCGGATTCGCCCGTGTACTCGCTTATCCAGACGTACGTGAAGAACTCCAACTGCTGCGGACGGAAGCAGGACCGGTTACAGCTCGTGGGCGTGTTTGCCGTCGACAAACGCGAGCAGCAATGCCGCTACGAGCCATTCCGTGCCAAGACGAACCGACGGGTGAGCGTGATGTACCACTAACGATTTGTTTGCTGCCAGCTGTTGCGCTGTGTAGACTCATTTGCCGCGATTCAACTGCCTCGTCCACGTAGATGCTATGGCATGGCAGCCACGTGGCCAACTGGCTGGGCATTTTGAGCGAGGGCCTGCGTATCGCGCCGCCCGATGTGGCGTCGAATGGTCGCACGTTCGGCAAGGGGCTGTACTTCACGGACAAGGTGTCGAAGGCACAGGCGTATTGCCACTGCCGGCCTGTTGCCAGCAGCTCGAGTGCAAGTCCGTGCGTGTTTTTGCTGAGCGAGGTAGCACTCGGCTCGTGCAAGGAGCTCGTCAACTCGGACGACAACGCCAAGCAGTTCGTGCACGTGTCGTCCGGCGGACGCGCCAAGGACGGCGCCTACGACTCGTGCAAGGGCGTCGGCTCGTGCTGCCCAGACACGCGAGGCGACGTGATGGACGACGAGGGCACCATCTGGCCGCTTGGCAAGCCGGTCCAGCCCAAGGAGCGCACGGGGCTGCACCACAGCGAGTACATTATCTACAACGCGCACCAGACGCGCATGCGCTACGTCGTGCTCGCCAAGGGCAACGGCTTTTGAGTCTGAGTCGTCCGGCGTCGTCGACAATTGACCGGGTAAGCTGCCGTCGAGTCGCGTGGACGAGGAGGAGCGTGCTCATGTTTGTCTTTTGCGTCTGCATTTGCATCAATACGGCCGCTGCGTTTCGCCTTTCAACTGCTTGGGATTCCCAATTTGGGAACCACTTCAACTTGTCGTTTGGCTCTTCAAGTGCGTAGCCAATCGTTTCGCTCGAATTTATTTACGTCGATTTGATTAGCTAAAAATAGCCGCCAAGTACGTGGAGAGCTTCTTCTTTTTGGCGGGAACACATTTTCTGGTCCATTGCCGGATTTGCCGCCATGGGGAGGTAGAACGCGTACGACTCCGACGACTCGCGGCGCTTCCGCGGCGAGCCCGTAGTGGCTGGCGCGCGCTTGGATGAGGAGGCGCAGACCGTCCCAGAGCCGGCGGACGTTAGCAGCCGCGCGCTCGCCACGGTGCTCGCGCGCGCAGTCAAGAGCAAGCAGAGCGGCGAGTTCTCCTTCAGCGGGCCAGCTCCCATGCTGCCAGCCGCCCCAGGACTGACTGTCGCCGGTGTGGGAACCGTCCCGCTACCGCTGACCGCCGACGCAGCGCGAAAGCGAGCGCCGTTCGGCAAGGACTTCGACACGGTGCTGGACGACAACGTGCGCAAGAGCTGGCAGATGAGCATGTAGGAGGAGGACGGGAAGGTGGCGATCCGCAATGCTCGGTTCGCGGACGGCCTCAAAACGCTCATGGCGAGCGAGGTCGCGCCGAAGCTCGGCTTTAAGGACGTGCCGCTGCGGTGCATCCCGTACAAGCTGTTTGTCTACGAGCCGGGAGGACACTTCGTCAAGCACCAGGACACGGAGAAGGAGGACGGCATGATCGCGACGCTCGTGGTCCAGCTGCCGTCCAAGCACGAAGGCGGAGATCTGCTCGTGTACCAGGGCAAGGTGATGCCCAAGGTGTACCGCCACGACTTTGGCAAGAGCGACGAAACGGCGCCGTTTGGCGTGCACTACGCAGTTCACTACGCGGACGCGGAGCACGCGCTCGAGCAAGTGACGAGCGGGTATCGCTTGGCTTTGGTGTTCTCGATCTGTCTACCGCCCGCCCTTCGCCACCTGAATGTTGGGATTGACGCAGAGGACGAGCAAATGACGGAGGAGATCGGCTCGGCGCTCGAGCTCATCGCAAGCACAAAATCCCGCTTCACGTGGTTCCTCACGCACGAGTACACGGGCAAAAGCGTCGGTGAGCTCGGTGCATCAGCGCTAAAGGGACTTGACCGCGCACGCTTCCAGGCGCTGGTCGACGCCAACGAGCGCATTGCGGATTCGAACGAGCGCATGGCATTCTACATCGCCCAGCTCAAGTACGAAGTGGACAGCTACGATACGTCCGGAGGAGACGGGTACGGAGGATACGACTGGGAAGAAAACCAGAGAGACGAGTCGGTGGCCAAGTGGCACAGCCTCGACGGCCGTGCGCTCGGGTCTACGAGCTACATCTCTAAAGGCAAGCAGTTCAAGCCGTGCGAGAATCTGCTGAACCCCGACCAGGAGACGCTCGCCGAGATGTGGAGCAACCAAGGCGAGATCACGTACGAAGGGTACTTCGGCAACGCGGGAGCGACCATGAGTACCAAGTACAGCCGCTACGCGCTCATCGCCTGGCCGCAGGCGCAGAACGTCGAGCTTGCCCGTCACTACATCGGAGCCGATGCTTCTCTCGCCGCTGTTGCGGCTGGGTCACCGAACACAGCGCTCTTGAAGACTTTCATGACGGGATGCTCGACTGTGTCGACGGTCTACGCCGAGACGGTTCTCCAATTGGTAGCCGACTGGTCTCAAGGAGACCCTGGACTGGCGAAGCTGTTCCTCGCCAAGTTGTTCGGCGCCGTGGTGGACAAGTTGGCGATTGTCCCTGCGCTCGTGGCGCTCGTTACTACGTTCGGGTGGGCGACGCTCGCGAAATCCATGGGCGACGCGCTCAACCGGATGCCCAAGCAGACCGCTAGCTTGAAGTTCGCGCTGGCATTCGTCAATGCGATCGACCCGAGCAACAGGGAGGCGTACGTGGCGCTGCTGAAGCTAACGGTGCGCTTGGCCGCTAGCATCTCGTCCGCGTACCTCGTCCAAGAGATGGCGCACCTCAAGGAGCTCTGGAAGCTCACGATTTGCTGCGAAGGCGACCACGAGCCGTTCGTCGCGTGGTCTTCGTACGTGAAGCGGGTCGAGCCGTCGCAGATACGCGAGTTCATCGAGGCATTCGACGGCTTTGTGTCTGCTCCGGGCGAGTCTTCGACTGGCAGCTCGCCGGTTGTTCAGACGACGCTGCTCGAGATCGCCAAGCTGCGGTTAGACTAGATCAACTCGCAGCGGGTCCAGGGCGAGTCGTGGGAGATGCCGACGGCCATCTACGCGCGTGACGCGCGCGTCCAGGCGTTCCTCCGCGGCCCAGAGGTCTCCATGACCATCACAGGGTTCAACGACGACAAGCACGCGAGCAATTACTCGCGCAAGCACCGCCACGACCAGGTGAACGCGTCCTTCGTCATGCGCAAGAGCGGAGTGGGCGTGCTCGTCACCAAGACGCGCGACATCTTCGACAAGCATCGGAAGGCCGGCGGGTACGAGAACGAGGCTAGAGCGCTCTCCAAGCTGTGCGGCGTCGACTTTGTCGAGCTGCCTGCCGCTTCCAATGCTCCGCCGCCTGCACCTCCTGTGTCTGCGACTGTGGCACGCACAGCAACTGCTGCTGCTGGAAGGATCCGAACGAAGCAGACGGCGAGACGAATGCTCAAGCGCCAACGCACGGACGCGGACGTCGTCGTCATTGACGACTAGCAAGGCTGCATTATCGTGGCAGGTACGTTGTCACACCACCCGTCTCACCACCATCACAACACGAGCGCCTGCGCTCCCCTCTCACTCTTTGCGTCCCTCCTACTGGGCCTTCTTTTCGCGGTCCGAGATGGCGCCGAGGCGCTCGACGAGCGGCGGGTGGCTGTAGTGGTACGCGCTGTAGAGCGCGTCCGGGTTCATGTTGCTGAGGTTCTCGATGGCGAGCTTGGTGAGCGCCGTCTTGAGCGCGGGGGCGTGGCCGAGGTCGACGGCGAACGCGTCGGCCTGGAACTCGTTCTTGCGCGTGTTGAGCGTCACGAGGAACGACAGCGCGTGGTCCACCGGGGCCCAGACCGTCTGCGAGAAGAGCAAAAAGCCGATGATGACGGGCAGCGGGGCGTCTCCGTCGGCGGCGAAGCCGAAGCTCGCGAACAGCTCGGCGTCGTTCATGCACGTGCCGAAGACGTAGAAGAGCGCGAGCGTGTAGAGCTGCTGGATGGCGAAGCCCTGCGCCGTGTGCCAGAGCTTCCAGTGTCCGAGCTCGTGGCCGAGCACGGCGACGATCTCGTCGTGGGTCGCCTGCTCCAGCAGCGTGTCGAACAGCACGATGCGCTTGCTCTTGAAGAACCCGAAGAAGTAGGCGTTGCTGTGGCTCGAGCGCTTGGAGCCGTCGCAGACAAAGAGCTTGGTGAGCGGGAAGCGCAGCTGCGCCGCGAGCGCCTCGATGCGCTCGCGCAGCTCGCCCTCCTCGAGCGGCGTGAACTTGTTGAAGAGCGGCATGATGAGCACCGGGTAGAGCGTCACCATGACGAGCGAGAAGGCGAAGAGGAACGCCCAGACGTACCAATAGAAGAGCGCGCCGCCCCAGCGGATGACGAACAGCAGCGCCGCCGTGACGGGGAAGCCGATGGCCACGAACAGCAGCAGCCCCTTGAGCTTGTCCATCAAGAAGAGCCCGAGCGTTTGCTTGTTGAACCCGTGGCGCGCCTCGACCACGAACGTAGAGTAGAGCGCGAACGGCAGGCTGAAAACCGTGTCGCGGAGCGTCGTCAGCAGGAGCAGCATGAGCGCGCGCGTGATCTCGTTGCTCGGGTCCAGGCCCACGGCCGCGAGCGCGTCGCCAGAGAGCGTCCACATGAAGGGGAGGTACCCGAGCAGCAGGAACGCCGTGGCCTCCAGCTGGCTGTACGCCCCAGAGACGAACCCGAACGCGCTCTTGTCCAGTCCGTAGGCGCGGCTCTTGTCGAACTTGGCCAGCGTCGCGTCCAATAGCGACACGTCCTGCTCCTTCTCCTCCTTCTCCTCCTTCTCCTCCTTCTCCTCCTTCTTCTCCTCCTTCTCCTCCTCGTCCTCGCGCTCTGTCTTGGCGTCCTGCGCCGTCTCCTCGCGGTCGATAGCGCGCTTGGGCCGCGTCGAGTAGCTGCCGAGGCCGCGCACCGCGTCCTCCAGCGCCTGGGGGAACTGCTTCTCCTTGAGCTTGCGGTGCTGCCTACAGGCGGAGTTCGCAGCCACAACGTTAGACAACCGCGCTGGCTGGTGTAGTGTACAGCATGCGCGCGGGCAGGTGGACGCACCGCAGGTCGAGGTACGTCTCGAACACGTAGATGAGCGTCACGAACACGAGGCACGCCTGGAAGTAGGGCACCGCCGCCGGCCGCCAGCCCTCCTCGCGGTACACCGGCGCCTGCCACCACGCCAGCACGCTCGCGGTCGCGTTCCCCTCCATATCTAGAGCGTCGGGCGGTTGCAGGAGTCGCGCAGAGGCACTGAGAGCGGCGTGGCGTCGATCGGCGTGGCGTCGGCGAGCGATCCGGGAAAATGAGCCGGTCGAGTCTGCCAAAAATGTGGAGCGTCCCACATTATACCCCACATTGAAATATAGGTCCAGAACGCGTGGACCGTCGCACAAAGTGTTGACATCGGCCAGGAGTCGTCGCCCAGGACGTTGAGCTCGCGATGGAGTGCATGGGAACAAAGGGGGGGGGGTTCTCAATGTGCTGTCATTCGACCAAGTAGACACCCCCACATTCCAGTCGCTCATGGCAAGTTGGCCAGGAAACTGGTGACGATGACGGACCCATACGTGGAGAAAGTAGCCAAACTCGTGGTCGACAACTCGAGCGGCGATCCGACACTTGCGAGGATGTTCCTCGGCAGGTTGGTGCATCTTGCCAACAGCAACGAGGCGGCGCTGCTGTTGAATGCTCTTTCCATTAACGCGTTCGCCTGGTTGGACGTCAAGGTTTCAATAGGTAACGCGCTCAGCCTACTACTGGCAATGGAGTGTGCGTTCGACATGCGGTTCGCGTTGGAGCTTGTCGATGCCATCGACGATGGCAACACCGGTGCAGTCCGTCCGTCAACTACTGCATCTCATTGCGAAAACGGCGATAACCTTACCAGTCGATGTGTTTTCTGAGTCCCTGAACGACCTCATTCTGGAAACGAGAGAAGTGCGACGCAATCTTCACCAAGAATAGCCGTGGTCGCTCCCCCAGCACTGCCAACTTCCTCTTTTGGAGTATCGCGCATCAGCAGTGCCTTGTCGCGATGGCGACTTGCGTCGTGCTGACTGCGAGTGGGCACACGCTTATCAACTGGCAGCATGACGGCAAGCAGTCGCCACCGCTCCCGGTCTACCTCCCGATGCTCGGTCCGCTCCTGGCGTCGCTCGTCCAATTCTCGCATGGCGCCGAGTTTGGCCACGTCGAGCTGAGCGCTGGCATCCACGTCGCCATGTCGACCGACGCCGTCACAGAAGTGACAGCAGCTGTGTTGTTCCGGTCGGCTTGCGCCAGCGACCGCGAGCTCGCTCGCCTCAAGAGCCTGGTCGTGCTCCGGCAGTTCGTGGGGGCGTTCCGCGATGACATTGACCGGTTCGTAGCGGCACACGCAGCGCAGTCTCAAGCCATGGCGGACTCGTATACGCTGACGCAAGCGCTCGAAGGCATCGCCGACGACGCAAGCGACGCCCAGGAGACCAAGGACGAGTTCCTCGCTTTCGAGCGCGAGTTTGTCGCATCCACGATGAAGCGGTCGGCGTCAGACTGCTTACTATTAGGATCGCTTCCAGTAACCCCAGGGTCGTGTCGGATCATCGGTGCGCTTCTGCTCAATGCTGCATCAGGACACGTGCTGGGCTCCACGGACATTGAGACGCCGACTCAGCGGTCTGATCGATGCCTTCTAGTACTCAGCAGTGCGCATTGCGCTCGACTCATGGCTAGTGCGGCGCTGGCACTGCACGAGAGCTTTTCGCTGCTGTACCACTCGTGTATGCTCAAGCGCACAAGCCGCAACAGCCGCGTTGGCTTCTCAGTTCTGTCTTCACCCAGTGAATACAGTTCCGGCGTCTTGACGCTGCTGCTGCGCTTGAATTCAAAAGCCGCCACTCCAACCGGCATCAGCGCGCACATTGGACTTCGAATGTTCCCGGTGAGTTCTGAAGATGGTGCCAACGCAGGTGGCGAGCCATAAGCTCACTGTTTTCCCTCTTGGCTCTGCTAGACAGGCGTATTTGCCGGTGCTGTGATGTTCACGGGGGATCCCACAATCGTCTCGAAGCAAGAGGGTACCTCTGGTGACGCAGTCGCCACTGTCGATGCCAACTTTGTCGAGCTGCAGCGCATTCTCATGTCCGATACACGCGGAGCACGCCTGCTTCGCTTGCTGCGCGGATCGAACGGGACTGGCGCAGGTGAAGGTCACGGACACCAGGTCTGCCGGCTCGTTGTTGGGTCTTCGACCGTTCCGGAAAGCGTGGCAAGAGTACTCGACACCATATCGCACACGTGGGTCCCGTTGCCACCGCCACCAAGTGAAGTGGACGCGTGCGACCGCATTAGCAGCCATGGAAGCGATGAATTGGATGATCCGCCAGACTGTGGAACAGTCGAAGTAGAGCGACAGCTCGAGACTATGAAGCTTTCGCTGACTCGCAGAGCTGATCTGGCTGAATGACAGCACGGATGAGCACAACATGAGGTAGCAAGCACTCCAAAGGCGCTCCGATTTCGAAAGACAGCAATAAGTATATCGAAAGCGATCGGTGGCATCACTGGCCAAGCAATTGCCATCACGCCACACCTGATGCGGCTGGCGTCAACTCTTTGGCCTCCATGTACCGGAGGACGTCTCGGAAGCGGAACTCGCTCTCGTTGCGCGTCTGGCCGTGCTCCATGTTGTCCAAATGGTCCTGGACGAGCGCGACGAGGCCCTTCAGGTAGTTGTGGGTCACTTCGGGTGTCTGCTTCTCGAAAAAGTACACGTACTGTTCATGCATCAACAGTGAACAGAGAACAACTTGGTCAGGACCCAGGCGTGTGCGGGAGTAACCCGGCTTCAACAGACCTACCGCTTCGAGAATGTCGATGAACAACGGCACTTGGTTGCTTGACGATCCGCTCATGCCGTCCGTGATGCGCAGCGCACGCTGTAGACACTCGAGAACCCGCTTGCCGTCCTGGTGTTGAGGATGCTGCGCCACCCAACAAGGATCTCGTTGTCAGCATGAAGAAAGATCGAGCCCAACGAACGATCACCAAACTACGTACCCAAAACAAATGCGCGCAGTGGACCACCATGCTGGCTTGCTCGTTCTTCTTGAGCAAGCGCGCTGCGTACTGGGTCGTCTTGGCCGCCAACACCTCGTAGTTGGCGGCCGACATGTGCGTCGTCGCGCGAAGTGACGCGACCATCAGCTCGAGCGCCTTCCACTGCTCCCGCGAGTTGCTGATCTGGTCCTCGTACACGATGAACGCCTGGGTGACGAACTCGTACGCGATCGCCTCGAAATTGCCGCCATCTGCGACCAGTGCGCACTGGAGGAACAGACTGACGCATGTGACCGACATTTGCTCGAGCTTGGATGCCAGAGCCGTCACCATCTCGTGCACGAACTGAAGAACCTCCCTCGCAGACACCCCGCCGCCACTTGCAGTCGTACTGCCAGAAGGCGAAGGGGACGAGGTTGCGGAGATGATCTCCCTCGCGAGAGACAGCGACCGGTAAATCAGCGGCACAAGCGTGAATCGGATCCGGAAGACCCCGCCTAGGCCAAACGCGCGCCGCGCGACTGACAGCATTTGGAACTGCGCATCGAAGTCAGCGGAGCCGACCAAGTGGATCACCTTGGAGAGATTCAGCTGCTCGCGCTCGAACGCCTCCACTTCCTTTCGCGAAGTCGACAAGGCCTCGAGCGACAGTGGCGGTCCGCTCGGGTCGTCCCGGATAATGGGGGTCAATACGTCAACGACAAACTCCATCTCGTCCACACGCGTCACGTGCTGTTTGCGCTGCAGCAGCATCTGGATCCACTCCATCGCGACCACCTTGCGTGTCGAGCTGTACGGCAGTACCTGGAGCACGTCCGTGAGCGCCTTGACTTGCATCAGCTCTTGCAGTGAGAGCCGCTGCATCGCGGTCAGCGCGAACTCCTTGACTTGTGGCACCACAAAGCCATGCATGTCCTTGTCGCTCCACGATCGCAGCTTGACAAATTTCAGAAGCTGCTTCGCCACTTGATCCACCAGCGGAGTGCTGCTCGCGAAGCATGTGAGCGTGAAGTTGGCCAGTGACACGAAGAACGTCATGACCGACTCACACGGCGGTGAGGTGGTGTTCGCATCGGTTGCGCTGGATGAATTCGAACTCCCGTCGGTACTGCTTGATGGCGCCGTGCAAGAGTAACGAGAGCTTGTGGGTACGAGCAACTCGTCGACGGAGCTCATCAGCAGCCGAAAGAACTCTTGCTGCTGTCGCTCGCTCGACTGACCATTGCCGCCTTCTGGTTTGTCGTTCGGCTGTGTGTCTGAGGCTCCAACAGCCGCTCGTGATCCATCCTCTGCGCTCGTGGTGCTCTCGTGATACCGCGTGAGGCGCTCGACAAGCGCCGAAAGCATCGTCGCAACATCCACGCGAGCATGGAGCTCGCCCATAGTACTCAGCAGCTTGGCAAGGTTTTGAAGGTGGAACTCGTCTGGGAACACCTGGACGATGCAGTCCATGAGGTACTGCTGCGCGATCGGGTCCTTGCATCCGACAATGATCTCCAGTAGCTTCGGCAGCACCTTGGCCGAGTAAACCCTGGCCGTGACTCCCTCGAGCTGACTCAGGCGCACGAGCGACGTGCCGACGAGCACGCGCAGGTCCTGGCGCTCCTTCTCGCGCGCCGCCTTGTTCTTGGCAGCCGCGACACCTGCCTTCTGGTACTGCATGCGGATCCAGAGCTGGTTCGTCTCGCTCAGGTTGTGCAGAAGGAAGGCGATCGAGTCGTCCGTCGACCCGCCGCCAGCGCGCTCGTACTCCGACCCGACGTCTGGCAGCTTGTCCTTGACGCATATGGACAGGTAGTTGCGCAGGAAGAGGCCGCGCAGCGGGTACTGCACGCCCTTGGTCATCTCGACGAGGTCCGTCAGGATCTCGCGCGCCGGCGCCTCCTTCGTCTTGATGTAGACCGAGCCGACCGTCACCAGCAGGTAGCTTCGCGCAACGCCACGCACCAGATGAGTGAGATGTCACTACGGCATGAGGCGCGTGTCGGTCGTGGCCCACGTACAGTCTCGGGAGCACGTTGCCGCTGCTCTGGACGCGCTCATACAGCGAGCGCACGGGCGTGCCGGCGCGGTTCAGCTCCTCGAAGAAGCTCTCGAGGTGCCGCAGGTCGTCCAGCACCTGCATGTCTGCGTCCGCCCGCCATACAAGACAAGCGCGTGAGCCACGCCCTACTGGAGACGCGCGTGGGCGTCCAGCACGCACGCACAGAGCTGGTAGTAGTTCTTGGGCGAGAGCAGGCTCGTACGCAGCTCGCGCAGCAGCTCGCCGGCGTGCTGCAGCGCGCCGCTGAGCTCGCCCGCGTCCATGGCGCGCTTCATGCGGAAGGCCTGGTCGCGCACATTGCGCAGCGCCTCCTGCAGCAGGTCCGCCTCGCCCTGCTCGTCCAGTACGAACGCCGACATGGCAATAGTCGGCGCGAATAGTCGCGCGGTCGATAGGAAAATGGAGCTGCCCACGAAGAACACAAGATACGCACCACTTAGTGTTTTGAACATTATTTTATATATATATAATTTCGTGTAGTTTACATTAAAGTATACATAATTTAGTGTAGTCCACGTTAATATAGACGGTTCCGGTGCATCGGCTCTTTGATGCTTACAGTGTGTGGGCATGAGCGTAGGGAGGAAGCGAGGACGACGGGATGCATGCAGAGGCGTTGGTGCTCGATTCGACAGGTAAATACTATACGGGCTGAGAGGCTGGGGGTGCTCGACGTGGACTCGGCTTAAATAGGCGGCGGCTCTGCGGCTCACACCTTGGGCGGGAGGATCTTGAAGAGCCGGCTGCGCAGCGCGACGAGCGCGACGGCCTCCTCGTTGCGCCGCACCTTGATGAGCTCCCTCGTGAGCGCGGCGATGCGCGCTTGAATCTTCGCGCGCGAGAGCTGCTGCATGCGCAGCACGGACCGGATGTGCTCGAGCAGCTGCAGCTCCTCGTCGCGCTCGTCCATCAGCTCGCCCAGCTCCTCGGAGCGCGCCTGCAGGCTCGCGTCGTCGTCCTCTTGCTGCGCGTGCTCGTGGGCGGCGCGCAGGTGGTCGATCTCGTCCTCGTGGCTCGCCATGAGCTCCTCGATCTCCTCCAGCCGCGCCTCGGACTCGTCCATGTCGTCCTCGGACGTGAGGATGGCGCGCCGCGCGTCGCCCAAGTCGCGGTGCAGCGCCTGCAGCTGCGCGCGCAGCGAGCGGCCGTACAGCGTCAGCTTGGCGGCGACCTGCTCCAGGCGCGGCGGGGCCGCCGTCTCGTTCTTGCGGAAGGCCATGGCTGTAAGGAATCGCTGTATCCGTAGTCCTGGGGGTCTAGACGCTGGCGGAGTGGTCGACCTGAAGCAGCGGGCTCAAGTCGGCGAATGACCAACCACGCAGGGCGGTCGGCACGGCCCACGGACGGACGGACGGACGGCCTTGGGTCGACAGCCCCCCGCCTGACGTAGGACGCCGAGCGGATGCCATGATGCGCTGAGCTGCTCGCGCCAGCTGGGCGGGTCTGAACTCGCTCTTGTCTGCGCGCTGATTGGTCGAAACTGCTGATTCCTTTGACGCTTCGGTCGCGGCGGTTGACTGCACGGGCGAGAAACGGGGCGGGCGGACCATCGGCTGTCGACACCTTTACAAATCACGATGAGTGATATATACATTGATACAGGCTGTGCGGGGTCCATTAGGCAGCGGATGCAGAGCGCGTACACTACATATTTGCAGAAGTATGGGTTGTAGGAGGAGTCAGAAACCGACGCTACGTCGCCGCGTTCAGACGTTGTATTACGCCCAAGTCACACCATCATCACCGTCATGTGTATGTGCGCGTTCTCCGACGGGTTCATGCGCATCGCGCGCTCGCTTCCATGTGTGGAAATAGAAGAGGAGGCTCGTACGAACGGACTGTTTCTCCGAAAGGGGCGCTCGCCAGTGATTCGAGCGCTCTCTCGCTCGTGCGTGGGTGATTTGGGGGCGCAATCCACGCCGAGCCGAATGGGCGGCGCGTCAACGCTGCTGGTCATAAATACCAGCCTGGTGTTCAGCAGCTGTGACTGCTGGGCTCGCGTCCGGCGTGACGCCGGCTGCAAGTCGCACGCTGCGTGCCTGCCTGCCTGGATGTGCCGGACGCACAGCTACTACAGAGTATCGTATCAGCACGAGCGACACGTGCGTTCGTGGCCTCCGACTCTTGCCACAGGTCGCTCCGTCGCGCCGAAGTCACGCGCCGCCGTGTGCATAAGTGAGGTGGCGTACGCGGCAACGTCGCACCTCATTTCCTGATGGGCGCTGGACAGACCCGTCAAGGCACTGTGCTGTACGAAGCACACATGCATTGTCGCTGCCTTAGCATCGCGGCTGTCCACGGACTCTCCCTTCCTTCTTCGTCGCGGAGCCGCTGCTGCTAAAGCTCCTCGTGACTAGACGCCTTTCCTCCTCCTCCGACATCAGCGTTCGCGTTCGACATCCCGGCGCTCGCGTCGTTCTCGGCCGCCTGGTCTCCTTCGCCGATGAGGCGGCGCCAGCTCTCGACCGACCCGCCGACGCGCAGGAACTGGCGCTCGAGCGCTTTTACTGCCGTCGCGCGGTCGGGCGCCCGGAAGACGGACAGCTCGGCCAAGAGCGAGCGCGCCAGCTTCTCGCGGCGCTCCTTGCGCACGGGCCACGCCGTGTGGAGCGCCAGCTTGCGGATCTGCTCCCAGTCGTCCGCGATCTGGTTGTGCAGCAAGAACCGCACCGCGCTCTTGCGCGCGAGTCGCTGCAGGCTGGCCGCCGTCGCGCTCGACACCGAGACGGACGGCATGGTAATGTTGTACCCGAGCCAACTCTCCGTCGTCGACGGGTGGCCCATGGCCGTCTCGTTCTCCGCCATTGCCAGGATTGCGACCGCCGCGCCGGCGCGCTGAGCGCTAGACACTTGCTCAAAGAGTGAGCAGGGACCCGTCCTAGCGGTGACCAGCGCTGCCTTCCCCTCCATCGAGCGCTCGCCTGAGGGCTCGTCTTGGTCCGCGCACGCTTGGCTCGCGTCCGCCACGACCGCCAGCTCGAATGCCTTGGACGTTGGGAGAGTGCCGCCGAACGCCGACGTGAGGAAGGTCCCGAGCGCGATGGGACCGTCTTGGCTGCCGCTCGACGCGATGTTGATCACCCCGCCGCGCGCAGTCGCCTCCGAGATGTACGCCTTCTCCTCGGCCGACCGCGGCGAGCACTTGTACGGGTGCAGCTGGCACACCATGGGCATGAGCCACCCAAACGCGCGCTGGTTGGCGGCGGCTACGGCTCGCAGCATCTCGCCCGCGCTGCGGCGGATCATGACGGACGGGATGGAGATCTTGGACGCCTCCTCGTCCTCCTCGTCGCCCTCGATGATGGCGGCCGGCCCTCGCACTTCCTCGGTCGCGCTCACGACGACGAGGCCTGCCGCTCCCATCGACTGCGCCACGCGCGACTTGGTCTCGAACGTGCACTCCCCTCGGTCGACGACCATCACGGCGGTCCCGTTCGAGGCCTTGATCGCCTCCTGCTCGTCGAAGGACAGCAGATCACACCCGAGGCGGCTCTTCGGGAAGTAGAACTCCACCTCGTGCCGCACCATGTCGCCGCCGAACGAGTCGCGGAAGTACTGGATCGGCGCGAGGCCGTTGCGCAGGTAGATGCGGCCCCACGCCGGCTCCTTGTCCTCCTTGGGCGTCGCCGCGGCCGCTTGGCCGGCGAGACAAAGCGCCGGCGCGACGAGCAGGACGCGCCAAAGCCACTCGCGCCTCATACTGATCGAGTTGACCGGGTGTGGGTGGGTGGCTGCCTCGGGACGCGGCTGGTTTCGATGTGAAGCTCGTATGGAGAGAGAGATCTGCTGTGATGAGAGAGATCGATGCCTCTCAACAAGATCCGCCAATGAAGGGCCGCTCGGCCCTGGAAGCGTCGCCGTCGCCATCGACACCCACGACTCTTTGCTGCTGAGCGGGATCTTTCGCTGCCTCATCAGACACGATTATCATCAGCACCATGCCCATGTCGAGTCAAGGACGCGGTGGACGGACACTGCGTGTTGCAACGAGCCTCTCCGTTCGTTCATCCGCTCATTCCCGCTCCACGTCGCCGCAGTGTCAGGCTTTACACCACGCTAAATACTCCAACACATCGAAGCTCGGGTCCGCCAGCTGCTTCTCGTCCAGACCCGTGGCCGGCTTGAGCAGCTTGCGGTACTTGAGCGCCTTCAGCGCGAGCTTCTGCTGCCGGGCAGTGGGCTTACTGGCTCCTGCGCGCGCTGCCGACGCTTCGTCGCCGCCAGCGGCGGCCCCATCGGGACCGACGCCTTCGCTGTCGTTGTCGCTCTCGCCTCGGCTCATCTTGGCCGTGGCGATGATCCACCGCGTGTTCTGCGCGCACAGCTGACGGAAGCCTTGGTCTCGTCGGAAGATGTACAGCTGCCGCGACCGCCGGTTGGGCTCGAAGCACGACTGGCACCGCTTCACCTCCTCGCGCGCGGGGATCGGCCCCAGCTTGCTCTCTAGCTCGTCCTCGTCCAGGTCCATTGCGTCGGCATGCTCGGTCGCTTCCGTGCTTGTCAACGCACGCCGCAACTCGTCCCAAATCGCAGCGTTCTGGCCGAGGCACTCCGTCCTGGGAGGCTGCTCCACCGCCGCGGAACTACTCGCCAGCTCGAGCCGTCCGTTGGTGTGCCGCAGCTTGGGCGACCGGCGCGAGGGCGAGAGGGATCTGGCGCGGCGATCAGTCGCTTGGCACCGACGCGCCGAGCACGGCAGCTCCTCTCGCTCCTGCAGCACGAGCGCAGCCAGCTCCTCCTCGGCGAACACGGTCGGTCCGGCGGTCACGGCCACCAGAGCGTCGGCCTCGCCTTCGACACGCGTCGACGTCCTCATATCGAGCGGGCTGGCAGCAGACAGCGCGGCGTGGGACAGTTCGTGGCCCCCTGTCCCCCGGCGAGGCTACGGGCGACTCGCGGGTGGCGTGTCCGAGGCGAGTTGAGGAATGGCATCCGCGTAAAGACGAATGTTAGCGGCGGCTGAGCAGCGCTCATGGGTGGCGCGCTGCGGCTGTCGCTATTTCCATATTTCCGCTGCGTTCGGTCGTGTTCAGGAGGGGAGTCGCTTGCGTCGTGGGCGGATGCGTCGGTGGCAAAAGGCGGCGCGCCAGTGCCGAGACGGCGATGATCTGGCAGTTTTCCGGCCTCCGTCGCGACTGATCTCTTTGCAATAGGCACGGACTACACCAACCGACCAGCGCCGCGAAACCATCCCGACGCGGTTCACTCGTCAGAGCCAATGTTACGTCGAGCCATCACCTAACGAGCTCATGGACAGCAGACAAGGCGCAGCTCTACGCCCTTTGGCGCAACGGATCTGGACCGTTATCGTTTCCGCTGCGTCATCACGAATGCGTGGACTGCTGCTGATGTGTGCCTTGTGATCAAGCGATGAGTCTTCCAACGGCCGGACGACCGTCGCGCGGCGGTTCGCGGCACCTGATGTCGGTGTTTTCTCGGATGCTGCGCGCCGATTGGTCTGCCGCGGGGTCAGGACATCTTTCCCTGGACTTGGGGCCGGATGCAGCAGTCTCGAATGGACATCGCCTGAGCACCGCATCATTGCGGCAAGTGGTGACTCACCACTGGCTAGGCGCCGCTTGGGATGCAGGGGGTGGCGAGGCGTGTTATGGTGCGGACCCCGCTGGGCAGTGGGCGAACGCCACACGTCATCGTTGACGACAGCGATATATAAATGTCGCTGCATAGAGCGCCGGATGTCCTGCCTTGGCGTGTGAAGATCCCTTGGCTTGCGCGCGCGCGTGTATCAAGTTGGCGAGTCATCGCATGACGCACTCGCGCTGCCATTTTTGGTGTTGCTGCAGCATCTCTTCGTTAGTGCTCGGCTCGACCACTTGACGGTTCATAGACGCATACTTCATGTCCTCAACGGTCAACGTGGCCGTCTACTGTCCTGGGCTGCAGAGCATTTGTACCCTCGACAGCTTCAACGCGTTCGGCTTGAAGCTGCACTTCAACAACGTCCCATTTCTACCGGTATCTAGCGGTATATCACTCACTTTGGACACCCTGCGATTCGGTATCATACCGGTATTTGCTGGGTACCAAATCAGGCGCGTCGCACGAATGATGATCCTCATCGGCTCATTTCTTTTTTTCCCCAGTCATCAAGCAACTCCTCCCGCCGGCGGGCATTCTTCGGCGCTCCGCCTTCCTCCTTCTCTCCCCAGCGCACGGCCAACTGACTGACTGCCTTAGCATGGCGCTGCCCCGGCAAGTGCGCGCGCTCGCGCTGCTGGTCACGCTGGCGGCGGTGGCGCTGCTGGCGAGCGCCGCGGAGGCTGAGACCGCCCAGATGCGAGTGGCCGACGCTGTCTCCTCCGAGTCGGCGCCGAAGCCCGAGGCGAGCGAGCTCGAGCTCGGAGAAGCCGTGGACGCGACGCTGTCGGCGGCGCTGTCGGGCTGCGGGCTGTGCCAGCAGACAGGCTACTGCGACCGCGCGTTCCGGAACACGCCCGGGCAGTTCTGCCTCACGATGGAGAGCGGCACGCCGTGCTGCTGCCCGCAGGGCGCCCAGTGCGCGGCGTCGCCCTTCGACTGCCGCTGCCGCCGTGCTGCGTCGTACACTAGCCCCGTGTCGCAGCCGTACCAGGCGCACTCAACGAGCAGCTCGTCCGGCTCGTCCTTCTCCACGGTGCTCTTCATCCTGCTGGTGCTGTGCTGCGTTTGCTGCTGCTGGCTGCCGGCGCACAAGCGCCACCGCGAGCGCGAGGAGACGATCCACTACGCGCAGCCGGTGCACGTCGACACGAGCTACGGCACGGCCCAGCAGCCGGTCTACGGGTACCCCGGGTACCCGTCGGCGCCGGTGTACGAGGCGGACCACCGGCGAGGCGGCGGCGAGGCGCTTGCGGCTGGCGCTGCCGGTGCGGTCGGTGGACTCGGCATCGGTGCGCTGCTAGGCTCCATGCTGGGCGGTCACGGAGGCGGAGACCACGGCCGCTCGGACAACTCGTCGAGCTACTTTGCCGGTGACACGGGCGGCTCGAGCAGCTACTTTGGCGGGGACTCGGGCGGCTACGGCGGCAACGTTTCGCAGAGCTCGTACACGTTCAGCGGCGACACGGGCGGCGACGGTGGCAACACGTTCGGTGGGGACTCTTGAGGCGGCTGGGCTAAGCTCAAAGAGGATCGTCGACACTGGATCCGCACCCAGACATCGAGCACCTACGCCAACAACGCTCAACCGTTAGAATCGTTGCATGTCTCGGTGCATTGTGTTTTGTGTATGCTTGTCACCGTAGCGTCTCGTGCACTACGCGTCGGCATTGGAGGCTTCACAACGTGAAGCGCGCGCCCGCATCGAGGCCACCCACGAGTCGCTGGGCCGTCCGTACCGCCGCTCCATTCCGGCAGCGCCGCTGTCGTATTGGTCATGGCGTACTGCTGCTGGACAGAACCCGTGTTAAAGTTGAAGTCAACCACCACCACTTCAAGTATAAACAGATCGTCCGCCAAGCGGATTGGTTACTTCAACACCAACCTCCGCACCAAACGACTCATCGGCACCGGTCGGGAAAACTAAACGATGGTCACACCAAAGATCTTTGCTGGCACATCGGCTTTCATTGTAGGGTTCGCAATACGGAGCAAGCGAGACAATCACCGGTGAAGGAAGCCTCCGCGGCGTCTGACCCTCCTCCCGATCCTCCTTTCAACCCTTCATCCGTCCTTCTCCTAAAGTCGACCCAGAAGTGAGCGCGGCGGAGTCGACCGGATGTTGCCACGCGACAGCAATGCAACAAGGCCGTCGATTTCTTCGTCGTGAGGAAGACACTCCCGGCGTTCTGCAAGAAGGTAGCCGAGGGACTCGAATGGGATGAGGCGATCACGGAGGTTGCCGTTCTTCAGTCACCTGACGTTCTTCAGTCACTTGGCCATGTCCGACTCCACGCCCATGCCCACCACCTCGCGCCATTCCTGTACGTCTCCATGAGCGCCTCGGGCGAGTCGGACTCGACCTCCGTGTACGACACGCGCTCCTTGCTGTCCGAGTGGGAGTTGTCAGGCAATCCAATGGCACGACGGCTCAGCGGCCCTTACATCTCCATCGCGTTGAACGTGAACGCGAGCTGGGAGCCGGAGCCCGCGGCGAAGTGCAGCGCGTACTTGTGCGGCAGGGCGCCACCCGGAGTGGGTGAGCGGGTCGGCGCCCAAGCTGCTGTCGTGCGATGAGAAGTGGACGCCGGGTGGGCTCGACGCGCCGCGGCGCAGGCCCTCGACCGCAACCACATCCTCGATCAAGACGCCCATCGCGTGGCCTGTGATGCCCTTGATGTTGGCCACCAAGGGCAGGCGAAGCAGCGCGTCGCCCAGCGCCGAGTGCAGCGCGATCACCTCGGCGAACGCGCACGAGGTCGTGGGCGACGCGTTCGTGCCCGTCTCGTGGCTGTAGTACATGCCCTGGGCCGCGAACTGGGCGCGCGAGACGCCGAACTCGCTCTCCACGCGCGTCAGTAGCGCGTCCAGCTCCTTGGCCACGTGCGCGGGGTTCAGCGACGCGCCATGGTACGCCGAGTTGCTGAAGTGGCTCGTGAGAAGCTTGATGCGGCGGGCGTTTCGAGCACCACGCCGATGGCCCCGGCGCCGACGATCATGCCGTTGCGCTTGGCGTCGAACGGCCGCGCGGCGTCTTCGGCAGTGGCCGCGGTGGACGCCGCGCCGAGGCAGCGGAAGCCCCTGCCGACCCAGGGGAAGAGCTCGCTTGAGCTGGCGCAGTCGCTCTAGACCACTAGCACGCGCTCGCACTTGCGCGAGGCGATCCAGTGCTGCGCCATCCCGATGGCCTGCGACGCGCTGGCGCACGCCGCGCTCGTCTGCGTGTTGGTAAGCGTGGACGTCGGTGGATGGACGCCGTGGTCAGCCTGCCTAGATGACGAGCCTTCAGGAGACCACCACGGCGGGCCAAGAGACTAAGGGACGGGAGAAGGCCGTGTGTGAAAGAAGTCCTAGCTTGATCTTGGCGGAGATTACCCTAGCTGGGGGGGTCATCATACCCCTGGTGGCCTGTAAGCAGCGCGAGAGCGCTAGCTGCCACTCTTTAGTGTGGCTACAGGTTGAGTGTCGTGTATATTTGTGTGTTGGCGTGGTGGCTTTGCTCGTAGCCACTGCGCGTGTCGGCCAAACTCCCTTAGGTCCACAGCATTTGGACACAACCCGGTCTGAATAGGACAAGAGCTCAACGGGGGGACCAACGTGAGACGGTCACGCCTGCGAGTCACGCTCTGAGGCTACAGTCTCTGACGGTAGCCGTTGTGGGTGAGTGGCTAGCTTAGCTAACAATTACTATATCACAGTTCTCTGTCCTCACCGACTCGTCCCTGGAGGCTATTGTCCGGTTTTGCACGAGACACATCCTCGGCAACATTAATTTAACATTTTCTGGAAAAGTGCGTGTCGATCTGGAGGACATCGTGTCCCTCGCGAAGGCTACCGATACAGCAGACGGGTTTAAATCCATCAGTAGCACTCTCGCGCTTACGTACCCGAACATTTAATTCTATGTAGAAGACATTCCCGCTGAACAGTGGCACATACATCCATCAAGCGCGCATTACATCAACATGTACGGTTGGCATACTACAAACTTCGTCGAGGCTACAAACGGCGCTACTGTTCCTGCCCATCACAAGGTTCTCCTAGGTTTTTTTCTTCGTATCATGGAAGGCTTTACGCTCAAAGCGCTTCAGGCACATAAGGCGGGCGAGAAGTGAACAAGGGGAGGACTCGAGCTAACGCCGTACATCGCGCTCATGATAGAGGATCTCAGAGAGGTGAGTGGGTTTTCCAAAGAGATCCCAACGACTGAAGGGATTATGTTTGTCCAAGAAACACACGGTTCTCGGGCTAGACGCCGTGTCCTCGTCGATTCCAAGAGCTGTACATGCTTGTACATGCGCCATTGCGGGCTCCCGTGTTGACACTTCATTGCAACTTTGATATAGTTCAAGTGTTTGGGCAGGCCGCACGAAGCGCGTGACAGCTGCTACTTTGTCGAGAGCTACATCAAGGGTTACGGGTACGGACCGGACGGAATCGATGGTGGGATCAAGATTCCACTGGAGTCGGACCTGATTCCAGCCAATAGCAAGCCGCCTAACCGGGCACTTACAGGCGCAGGAAGGAAGATAACAAAGTGGGTTGTATGCCAAGGAGAAAAGCTAACGCAGCGACTTCAAAACCACTCAGTCATTGTCCTGTTTGTGATGAGGTCGGCCATAACCGACGCTCATGTGTGCATGCATAAACCCGGCAGTAAACACAGATAGTCAGGCACGAGTTCTGACAAGGACGACTGCTTAGGATTCGGCACGGATATCCGGGGGGTTTGCGCAATTTTCGTGGTTTTTTGCGCAACTCTCGCGTTTTTTAGCAGAATCTCCGGCAAATCTTTGTAAGACTCCGGGCACTCTTCGCTAACCTCCGGAAGTTCTGCGCAAGCAGTCACACAGAAGCAGTACAATCCATGCAGGTATATTCCGTCCCTGCAATCCCCTGTGTAATACATAACCCTGTCATTTACGTCGTTTGGCCGTTAAAGCTGACAAACTTGGAAGCAGTGCATAGAAAAGTTTACTCTTCAATATATTTCATCTGAATTTGAAGCCCGTCACTGCTGTAAAGGCTCTACCACTTTCAGTAATTCCATACGCATTTGGACAGGGTTATACTCGCAACGATGGTCAGAGTAACTAGCTCAAATCTGTAAGTTGATGTGAGTTATGGATTCTTGGCGAATCCCTTTTATTGACAACGTTACGTCTGCACCTAAAATGGCTCGCGTAAAAAAGCATATGGAACGTCTCCCTTGCATTGAACGAGGATTGGATGGCGTTCGTGGAATGTGTCAAGCATCGCAATGTAGCATGCGGTGAATGCGATGACTGCAGTTCGTTGAATATATCTACGCGCGAACCGACGAAACACAAAACTCACACTGCGGGAGTTTTGGTACGTATATTGCACACTTATGCTCTGCGTCAGGCTGCCGCTCCCTCTCTTTTGATTGCTGCAAGCGAGCTTCTCCTTTTTTTCTAGCAAGAGTTTCGCCGCTCTTTGCAGATGCGGCGGCCCTGGTGGTTCCTAAGATGTTGCTTACTCTTGAGGAGTGTCTTGCAAATCTTGCAGATATACATCTGATAAGTGCCGCTGAATGTCACTTGAAAGGGGCTTTCGAACTAACAGATTAGGGGCAATTGAACTTTCTCACCGCCAAAAGGGGTGGCTCGTCTGACCATCCGATTTTTTTGTTCTGGCCCACCATCCATTGTTGGAGTTCGGAGTGTTGAAGGTGATGTTGCGGCTGGCGTGTGAGATGATGTGCAAGCTGCATGTCATCGAGCGGGTGGACCTTCACTCAGTGTGGACCTCCACTCAGGGTGTCACCCAGTATTGCATGATAGCGTATACATGTTTACGGCAGGTAGGACAAGGAATGTTGGTGGATAGGATAGTGAGTGTTGGTGCGACCTGAT
>JAADXX010000400.1:0-25606 GCA_023338025.1 Phytopythium oedochilum | reverse complement strand
GGCCGACGCGTTCTCACACCTGCCTCGCAGGCACGCAGCGCTGCACGAGCACCTGCCGATGTCCCCCAGCTCGTCGCGGAACTCGACGCCGTCAGGGTCCGCGCACTCGCGCAGGCGATCGACGCCACGAGGCCAGAGCGTCGACACCGGGTCGTCGCTCGCCGGCTCTGCGTCGCTGTCGTCGATCTCGATGACATCTTGCTCGTTCGGCGTGCGCAAGCCGCGCTCGGCTAGGCGGCTGGGCGCGTCGTGTACGCCAGCGCGCGCCTCGCGCACCAGCCAGCTCGTCAACAGCAGCTGCCGGTGTTGAGCCATCGCTGCGAGCAAACGTGCCGAGTTGGTCACCGCGCGGTCGCAGGCATGCTAGGGGTCGGCGGTGGCCGGAATGGGCGACGCAGCGCAGCGCAGCCGGGCCGTGTCGCACGGCTCTCGATGCGGCAGTTGGGCGCCGAGCGCGGGTGAGTGCGAGCGCTGCTCCGCGGCGCGTGGCGCGAGCTCGGCTGGACCCCATTTGCGGCCGAGACGCGAACGATGGCGCAGCTCCGACGACTGCGCGGCCAGCTCGACGCGCAGGAGAGAGTCTTTACGACGGTGCGCGGGCTCGCCGACTTCGTGTCGTCGCTCGGCCCAACGCGCGGCAACACATGCGCGGTACGCATGTGCTTCTTCCGCGGCGAGCACTTCTCGACCGGTACGTACGCACTCGCCGCCACCTTGCACAGGGCAGCTCGTTTGCGCAACTCACCGACGCGTTTGCTGCGCCAGAGCGCTACAGCGGGACGCACCTCGAGTTCATTGACGCGGAGTCGGCCGCGGCGTTCGACGAATGCGCAAGATGCTTGTCGCGATGCCGCTCAACATCGTCGGCAGCGAGATCTGCCGGCTGACGATGTGGGAGCGCGCCGACCTCGCGCTGTTCACACCAGGTACGTCGGCGCACGAGGGGTGGTGGCCACGGCGCGTTCAAGCAACAAGCTGACCCATTGTGCGTGTGCGTGTATGCGCACACGCGCGTGCGTGTGTGTGCGCGTGTGCGCGTGACGCCATGCTCAGGGATGGTCTACGAGATACGGCACATTTTCAACTTCAACCTCTACAACGGCATGCCGCAAACGTCGGCGACGCGCGCGTGCGTCGAAGATCGCACTGCCCATACCACTGTTGACGTGGCCGTGGGCGCGTCGGACGCGCAGTGCCCGCCGTCGGCGACGCTGGCACCGCCTGCGAGTGAGCGCGAAGCGCACCAGGTGCAGCTCGAGCAGAAGCCGGGCCGCGAAACCAAAGAGGTCACCAGCGCCGGCGCTGACGCCGCGCGACCGGCCACTGCCGAAAACGGCTTAGAGTCGAAACCAGTTGCGCGCTGCCCCAGCGAATAGCGTCCTCTGACGCAGAGCAGTGCCCGCGCAGACCCTCCAAAGAAGCCAAGCCTCGCGAGCAACAACAACTCGACGTCGGCGGCCGATCCGGCCAAGGCTCCTGAGCACCAGCCCTCGTCGGCTGCCTCACCGCCTGCCAAGCGCGCTCGCACGGCCAAGTGACCGGGCGGACCAAGCGCAAGCTGCGCTGCCACGCTGCCGGCATGCGCGCGCGCTCGCAGTGCACAAGGTTCGGTAAGCGGCGTGCTGTCGAGCCATCACACAGCAGTAGGGCAGAGTAAAACAATGGAACACAGTTGAGATGCCGTGGATGGCGTTGCATGTCGAATGCATGGAGTTGCAGGCGCACAATAATTTGCCGACGACTGCCATCACATGACGCGCTCGCATTGCATGTACGGGTTACCCCGGTCATAGAAGAGCCGAGCAGGCGACCTGACTACCAATGCCATTTGTTTGTGGAGGCCATCCGTTTGACATTTCGTGGTGCATCTATATATGAACGAAATGTACAAAAAATCAATGGGTTTATTGGTTTTGCCCAAAAACCATCTTTGGATGTTTGGTGATATTGGGTATAATTAGACATTTTGTCAATTACCCAGATACTATACTAAAATTCATATACGAAGGGTTTATGCGGAAACGCTATTCACGGCGGACGTCAAGCTCTTCCCCCATACATTTCCGCTGTCAATTCCCCAACCAACGCGTACTTACCGGACTGCCCGAGGCCGGTGCGAGCGGCGGCGGTCGACGTCGCGCGTTCAGGTGGCCGGGGAAGCGCGCAGGAGCGAGGGGAGGCGGCTGCGCACTCGCCCACGGGCGTCGCTGCGCCGGGTCTCGCCGTCTCGAGCGCGGGCGATCGCGTGTAAATAGTCGGCGGCGGTCTCGAGCGACGCGAGCGTCATGGAGAGCGGCGGCGCGACGTCCTCGTATCACGCGGGCGCCGACGTGGCGGGGAAGCCGGCGGCGCGCCCGCCCTCCTCGTCCTCGGCGTCCAGCGCCGCACAGCGGAGCGGCGGCGGCGGCTCGGCGCCCGCGGCAGGTGGCTACACCAAGGACCAGCAGGCGCACCGGTCGTCGCACAGCTCGTCCTCCAGTAGACAGGGGTACCAGTCCGGGTCGGTGCAGCAGCAGCAGCAGCAGCAGCAGCAGCAGCAGCAGCAGCAGCAGCAGCCGCAGCTCCCGCGGCGCAACTCGTCGAACTCGTCGGGCGGGAGCGGCGGCGCGTCGACGAGGGAGCGCGAGCGGGATCGCGACAGGGACAGAGGGGACCGCGAAAGAGACCGAGACCGAGACCGAGACCGAGACCGAGACCGAGAGCGCGACCGAGAGCGCGAGCGGGACAGAGACAGAGACAGAGAGCGCGACCGAGATCGCGATCGCGATCGGGACCGAGACCGAGACTCGCGCGGCCGCGGCCGCTCCAAGTCGCGAGAGCGAGGGAGCGGCGGGTACCGGGAGCGGAGCTCGTCGCACAGCAGCCACAACCACTTTATCACGGCCGGGAACCCGGCGATGCGGCTCCGCGAGCGCGGCAACCTGCTGCAGATGCACCGCACGTCCAGCCGGCGCTCGAACCTATCCCCTCGCGAGGTGGCGTCGCGCGTTGTGGGGATGGACGTCTCCTTCATGAAGGTACATGCGTCTTCTTCTGGCGTGCAGCGTCTCGTGTTACGCTAACGCTATGTCTTCAATGTCGACTCGATTGGCAGGACCCGGAGAACCCGCACCTCTCGGAGAAGCTGGGATACCCCGGTGTGTTCCCAACGAACGATAAGTTCCCAGAGGAAAAGTTCCGCTTCCACGCGCTGCGGAACTCGTCGTTCGTGAACCCGCTACCGCGTGGGTTCGGGACGCAGTGGCACCTCCAGTACTCGTTCTTCACGGACAAGAAGCTGCCGGTGTTTGACGAGCTGGCGCAAGCAGCGCGGGCGATTCGACGGATAGAGATCGGGGAGGGGGATCGCAAGCGCGCGTCGCAGTCTGCGGGCGAACCAGAGACTCCGGCTCCAGCGACGGCGGCGGCGAGCGCACAGGAAAGCGTATTTACATCCTATTTAATTCGGAATGTGCGCCGGATCGATGAGCGGACGAGCCACCTATGGATGTCAGAGCTGGCGAGCGGCAAGCGCAGTGTGGAAGACCTCGTCCAAGCCTACGGTGTCCCGTTCAAGCAGTGGCGGCCAGTGCCGAACGTCTCCAAGTGCCCACTCCTCGAGTACGTGGTGCGCTACAGACCTGGATTCGCCGAAGCGACGTGGTTTATTCGCGTCAACGTGATCTACACGGAGATGCACGAGATCAAGCGAGACAGCCAGTACCGCGTGGGCGATTGGTTTTTCAACCCGCGGCGTCTCCAGCGTCGCAGCCAAGGCTGGACCGAGCAACTGATTGACTATCTCCATTCGGTGGCGCGACTCTCGAGCAAAACGTCGGCTCTGAAGCGATACGAGAGCGCGTCGAAGCCGAGTGTTTCTTCGGGCAACTCGTCAACTCCGTTGCCGTCTCCGGGGGCTATCTCGAGTGCACTGACTGACAAACCTAGCGTGGTACCAAACCACCTCCGCGGTGATATTGGTATCGAGAGCGTCTCAGCTCCAGGGACTCCAGCCGCGTCGCCGCCACAGCTACAGGGAGCAGCAGCGGCCAGTAACGGCGGGGTGTCGACGATCGCTTCTCCGCAGCTGACGTTTCACGAAAAGTGGTCGTACGTGCTGAAGCTGTCGGAGTACCAGTTCAAGGCGGGATTGCTGGACCGACTGCGGTATTTCGACGGTTTGCTCTCGTTGCTGCAAAAGGCGCTGTCGCCCCGCAGCCTGAACGGGAACTGCTCGTCGGTCGTGGCAATCGGGATCAACGAAACCATGGAGCTCGTGGCGGTGATTCAGACGCTGCTACCAGAGATCCTCCTCGTCCCGGATGCAGCTCTTCTACTCGCGAAGACGCTGCTCCAGCATCTGCGGTACCTGCTTCCCCCTGGAACGAGCATTCCCGACGAGTTGGGCAGCTCGCTTCACGAAGAGCTAGTCACGGCGTTGTGCAACATGTTGCGTGACCTCCTGTTGAACGGTGCCGATGTGCTTGTGCGCCTCGAAGACAACGGTAAACGTCTCGCTACTCGTTATGGACTGTGCCATTGTACCTAATGTTGTGTATTTCCCGATACAGTCCCGACGCTGTGGCCGGAGTTCGTGTTCACCGATCGGTTTTTCAATCGCGACGCCTACAGCAAGCGCGAGATTGAAGAGTGCATCAATCGGTGCCGGCAGAAGGCGAAAGAAGTTGTGGGACGCATGCTTCGCTTGCAGCAGGCATGTTTCCGTTATGATACGGTGCCCGATTACAAAGTGCTGACCAAATGCTTGCATCGTCTTTGTTGGTCCAGGGTCAGCCGGGTGGGCCGTATCTTTCATCAATGAAGAACGAGGCGCAAGTCCTGCAGACACTCGACCGTTTCCATCGCATCGATACCGGCATTGATGTCCAGCGCGTCTACAACGAGATATTTTCGCCCATACCAGCCGAGAGCACGGAGCTCCCGGTGGACGCGACGACTCTTTTGCTGATTTGCGAATGGGCCGTGACAAGTCAACGCCCGCTCGAGTATCGTTACCTGTCTGCGCTGTCACTCATTGACATGCACAGCAACGTCGTGTTGGAGTTCGGCAAAGAGTACGTGGCCTCGTTTGTTGTTGCTGACCTTTGTCGCCTAGCGCTTGTATAATGGCACTAACGCTTGTTATCAACGCGAATAATCGGGGCTATTTGCAACAGAAATGGGCTTCTGAAGGAGTGCGGACCGAAGGATCATGTGCTGGTGCTTCAGGGAGCGCTGGAGATGTTCTTGCAGCGGTTTGAGCCCAAGGTTATCACGGAGGTCACGCAAGTGATCGAGCTCTACTGCCTGCTCGTGCGTCGGCGGCTTTTCAGCGTCACGAGCTTTGTCGAGTTTGCGGCAAGCTGCATCGAAGCAAGTGGCACGGGGAGTTCCAGCAGTGCGTTGCTGACGGTGACGAAGGATAAGGACACCCCTGCGGGAGCGACGGTCGTGCACACCGCGTACAATATCGAGTGCGCACCAGGTCACGGCTACAAGTCGAACGATATCCACTTGCTCTCGACCTCCGACCGGCTGAAGCTTTACCTGTGGCAACTTCCGCGCGGCCCGTTCCCGCTTCCCACCTGCGTGGCCATGTACCCCGTCGATTATGACGGCGAGCTGAACTTTATGCGGTGGCTGGACGTGATGGACCTGCGCAGCGAGCATCTCCAGTACTCGAAGACGCTCGAGCGAGCGCAGTCGCTGTGCATCTATGTGTTCCATACGCATGGGCAGGCGAACGACCCGGCGGGGGATCCAGCGTCGTCGACCCGCGTGATGAAGGAGGTCGACTACCAGGGCAAGGTCGGCGAGTTAGTGTCAGCAGTGAAAACCATGTGCGGCCACGACAAGGGACGCTTCGCACTCTGGTTTTTGCGAAACATCTACGAGGAGCCGACGTTCTTCCGATTCTCGGACTTTGGCAGTGTCGAGCACATTGTACGGCTCGTGTGCCTCGTACTGGAGATTGTCGACATCCTGGCGCTGCTCGAGGTGCTCGTGTACTTCTTGCGTCGGTCACCAGTGTACTTGGTGAAGAACGTCGTTATCTCGATGATCGAGCGCCACGAGATCGCATACTGTGCGACGGGTCAGATCCTGTTCCTGCTCCAGTCGTTCGTCGACCGCTTCAACCGATTGCCGTCGTCCTCAGCAGACGACAAGACTGGCAGCGTAGCCAAGTTCTTTTGCAAGATGTACTACGCGCACATCAAGAAGAAGGGCGTGGACAAGTTGGATCTTCCGTTCTCGCTCGTCAAGCAAATCGCGGAGACAGCGCGAAAGAACCAGGAGGCGAATAACCAGAAGCCCAAGGAGATGTCGCTGGAAGTGACGAACCCGATCGCGCGAATCCCGCCCCCACGCGAGACTATGCCGTCTGACCTCAAGAACGCGCTGGCCCGAGCGTTCAAGGCCCTGCAAGCCAAGTCGTACGATAGCGGTGCCGGTGACGGCTCCAGCGTCTTGAAGTCATCGACGCCAGCGCCGGTGTCGACTCCTGCGCCTGCCTCGACGCCACTTCAAAGCCCCGACAGTCAGGGAAGCTCAAGTGAGGGAAACGCCACGACGCCATCGCCCGCTGTGGCGTTTGAAGCTCCCGGGTACGCCACGCTGTCGTGGAAGGAGATTGTGAGCGAGTGCAGCGCCGAGTCTGAGATCAAGAGCCGCGATAGCGCGATCGAGTTTGCCGTGGACGCGATCAACATGAGTATGGTGTCGCTCGCAGCAGGCTCGTCGACCAACGCGAACGCGACGCGCGAGCGCCGTACGCCCAACTACGTCTTCTTCTTCCGCGCGGTGCTCACCGAAGTCATGGACAAGTGGATGGCAAACCTGACGGCACGCATCAAGAGCAACTGTAAGCGGCCCATCATGACGCCGCACTACATCCACCGATGCGTGCGGCTGTTGCGCGAGGTCGTGGAGCAGCACCCAGACGGCGAGGATTTTCAAGAAAAGTTCTCCAACACGCTCGTCGTGTGGCTGCAGAAGGAAGTGCTGCCAGGTTTCGCAGGTAGCGACTCGCCAAAGCGGTCGCGCAACCCTTTCTTGAACGCAGACAACAGCAAGGAGGCGTTCGCCCTCAACCAGAAGGGTCGGCTGGACCGACAGCAGTACGGACTCAAGGCATTCCTCGTGTCACTCATCGTGCACAAGGTACTCGATCTGCCACAAGTGCTGCGTTTTGTGCTCGTGCCACTCTTCCCGCGAATTGTACGTTGTCAAGCTCCTGGGTGTTAATCTCTACTCTGATGCTTGCAGCTGATATACTTTGTGGTTTGCCTCCAATGCAGAGACGCGCCTCGCGTGACCCACCGCCGAACCTGCCGACACAGTTGCTGGCGATGGCGCTCGTCTTCCAGTTGTTCTCGGAGCCGCCGCAGAATGTGCTGCTTGAGCCGCCGCAGAAAATTGTCATGTTTGACGAGCCAATGGTGCGCTGGGCTGTTGTTGCTGGCTGAATCTCGCATTGGCCCCGTCTTCGTAACTGACACCGGTGACTTTCAATACTGTGCAGACCAAGTACCACCTGCGATTTTTGCGCACGCAGGTGCCGGCGTTCCTCATGTTTCCACTCGTGCACCTGCTGTGCCAAATCTCGTACCAACTCGAGGAGAACTTCACGCTGCGTAAGCGCGACGAGCGCGGCACCGTTGCGAGCGTCACGCTGTTCAACTTGACATCGGACGGCATCGTTCGCGACAGTATCTTCCACGATACGAAGGAAGCGCGCGAGAAGCACGTTTTGCCCCTGTATAACAACAAGAAGGAGTGGCACACGGCCGTGCTCATGACGCACTTCTTCCGGCAGCCGAACTCTCCAGCGGAGGACAGCAACGGCCAGGTGCAGCTACTCAAGGTGGAGCAAATTATCGACCAGATGACGGTGTGGAACCTGCACCGCGGCGGATCCATCTACCTGGACCTGCAGATGAGTCGCCAGCAGCGGAAAGTCAAGCGCGCCAAGCCAGTTCTAGCACGTTCCGGATCGTCTACGTCGTCTCGCGTGTTGGGGAAGCGCAAGACACCTCCGTCGTCTGGAGATGGAAGCGGCCGACCATCCAAGCGTCAGAACGACGGGCATTCATCGGCGAATCAGCAGGACGAGCGTCCATCGTCGGCATCTTCGTCGTCTCGAGCAGCGACAGCGAGCAGTAATGGACACTTGGACGACCAGGAGATGAGCGACCTGGCGCTTCTGCTTCAGTGCATGGCCGAAGACGACTCCGCAGACGAGGAAGACGCCGACATGGATCCTCCCGACGACTCGAGCAGCGCCACGGAGGTCTTGTCCAACCTGATCGTACAGCGGACGTTGAAGCGGTCGCCCAAGTCCGCATTATCAACGCCGCTCGTGTCGCTCTGTGCGATCTCGTCGTTGACGCTCCCGTCGACAGTGCGCCTGCCGCACCTGTCGACTACGGTCGTCGACCGGAGCATCTCGCTCGACGCATCTCATCAGGCCGACCCTAGCACCATCGGAGGTGGCGCGCTAGGAATTCATCGACCCCACTACGCGCCTCAGTTGACGCCGACTGAGACGTGGATGCTCGTGGCGGCGCGTGAAACACAGGATGCTGCGCTTGCGTCGCTGTACGCGGCGACGGTGTGCAGTATTTCGAGGCGCACGATGGGCTCGGTGGTCGCGAAGATCCTGCAGGTCATGGAGGATGACGTCAAGCACACGCGGCCGGAAAAGTTTGCGCGCCGGCTGAATGCAACGATGGCCGTCCGGCTCGTGTGCGGCATTATGTGCACTCAGCCCGGCGCGACGTTCCTTCCGCGGTACATGATGTCGCTCGCGTCGCAGTTCGAGTGGCTTTACGACGGCTGCGAGCAGTACGCCAAGTATGTGAAGCGGCCGCTGGATTTGTCGAGCTCCTTGTCGGTGAAGGGTGCGGCAGCGCTTGTCCGGAGACTGCGATACAAGCTCGCTGTGCGGCTGCAGCTCGTGGGTGTGATTGCGCAGAGCAAGCACGTGGCGCTGACTGTGTGCTACCGCGACCGCATCGTCAAGACGCTGTTTTCGCTGCTGTCTACTCCCGTGGTCGCCACCGGCGCAGGGCTGTCGCTCTTCAGCTGGATCCTCGACCTCATCCCGGCCGTCAACACGTCGGTGCTGCTCGAGAAGCAGTTCGTACGTGATCATCCTCATTCCCGGAGTGGGTCTGTTGAGTGACGTGCTAACGAACAGCTTTCGTGTGCCTGTAGGAACTCGTGGAGGCGCTGCACCTCCCCCCGGAGCTCAAGAAGCGCGTGTGGAGTGTGTTCCCGCGGCCACTGTCAGGCGCGGCACCCGTGCTCGTGAGCCTCACGAGCACGACAGGATTAGACTATGACCAAGACGCCGAGCGCGCCGCCGTGGACCCGTGGGCGCTGCTGGAGCACGTGCCGCAGCTGCCGAGCGACGGCGTCGTCGCGCCGCTGACAGAGAAGGCTCCGCGCCGCAGTCGGCGCGTGTATCGCTGCGTGTCCTGAGGGGAGCTGCACATCTCACTCTACTAACAAGCATTGTCACTACTTCCGTGGTGTATATCGAGAGGCGCGCATGGTTCGATTGCGGGCGTAGAGTGGTGATGTGGAATACAAGCAGAGGGCTACCCAGCCGCATGTGGACGCCTCAGGTCGCCTTCATCGGAAGCGACCGCTTGCCGGCGTCTCTAGCGTCGTCGTCGTCGTCCTCGAGCCCGACCCACGAGACGAAGGCGAGCAGGAACTCCTTAAAGTGGATGGAGCCGTCGTTGTTCCAGTCCATCTCGATGAACCGCTGCTCCCAGATGCCGGCGTTGAGCGACTCGTCCGACTCCGGGTCGCTTCGGTGTCGCGCGCGCACGGACGTCTTCTTGGTGGGCGAGTGCATGGAAGTGGTCGTCTCGAGCCGCGACGACATCTCGTTGCGGTTGATGGTGCCGTTGCCGTCCGCGTCGAACCACAGGAACGCGTCGATCGCCAGCTGGAACGCGATCCGCAGCTTGTTCCCCTGCTCGACAGCGTCGGACAAGCGCTTGGTTAGACACAGCGCCTCGTTCCTTCCTCGTCGTCCTCAGTGCATCGCAGAGCACGGACTTCGCCGAACAGGATCGACGGCGCCGCGCCTCCTTGGCTGTCCTCGCCACCCTCTCGACTGAGCACAGGAGTCTCGTCGGTTAGCTTGCGACTGCGCTCATCGTACGGCGATGAAGCAGATACGCAAGCGCACATGGGAGCGTAGAAGATGCTGAGGCGCTCGTTCTCCAGCGACGGGAGCCGCTACGTTCGCGCATGCTAGCGGTAAGTATCCGAGCGTCGGCGAGGAATGAGGCACCATGCACATACGTACGTGGAGGACGAATCCGATGGCGAGGCACACGAGGAACTCCTTGAAGGTGAGCCGGCCGTTCTCGAGCATGTCGGACTCCTGGAAGACCTGGCGCGCCTCCTCCTGCGTGAAGGTGACGCCCAGGCGCTCAAACGCGGCCAGCACGTCCGAGTACACGATGTAGCCCCTGTTCTCCTTGTCGAACTCGGCGAACGTTGACCGCGCGCTGTTGAACGATTGCTAGCAACAAACCGACCCACCGAGCTCGTCAGTCGCGCGAAAGGAAGGGCAGGCATGACAAAGTGCCAGCCGTCGGGAAGGAAGCCTACCGCGACGAGCGGGAACTTGAGCAGGATGCGCGTGAACGGGTTGGAGCTGCGCGACAAACAGCGCAAGTCGTGACATCAATAGCATCAGTGCGTCGCGGCAAGACTGCTGCTGCGCGTACTTGTCCTTGTCCTCGAGCGCGCGCTTGTGCTTGAGCTCCTTGAGCGCGTTCGTGATCCTTCGCCAGCAAGCCCAGCGGCTGTCAGCCCAGTCGGTCGCGAGTGAGGCGTTCGTGCCACGTCCAGACAACGCACTTGACGTCCAGCGGCGTGAGTCCGCGCGCGGCCACGTCCAGTGGGCGAATTGTCGCCGTAGAGCTCGGGCCTCCTCCGTGAGACCGCGCCGACTGAGAAGCCGACGCCGCAGCGCCGGCGCTCGGCGCGAGAGCCGTGTCGATCGCCGGTGGCGCTCCACGCGCGCTGCTGGGGCTGCCGCGAGAAGACTTGGGGCTCCCGCGGCTAGTGGGCGTGGCCGACGCGACCGGCGTCGAGTGCTTGGCGCCCATGGCTGTCTCTTTCGTTCCGTTCGCTCGCGAGAAGAGCGCTGCAACTGCTTGCCGAGAGGAGCCATGCGCGGCGCGTCGTTTCGCGTCCCCTCCGGTCAGCAGCTCTCGGTGGGTTTCAGCCAATCAAAGTGCTTCTGTTTTACTCTGGCGAATCATAGACTGTTTCTCACAACTATTGTGCATCATTTAAACCAATCAACAACGATATTCCGCCGCCATGATGGACAATACTTGCATTACGTTTCTCAGACAGAGTACGGGCGTCGCCTCGGCATGACCAAGCCCAAGAGCGCGACGGCGCCGGACGGCGGCGCGGCCGCGGCCAAGAAGAAGAGCACACCCAAGGCGCGCAAGCGCAAGGCGAGCGACGCGTCCGTGGGCCCCAAGGCTGGCGCGGCGCCCGCCAAGAAGGCAAGCACGGGCGACGGGAGCGCGAGCGGGGCGGCGGCCACCGTCGCGGGCTCTGGCGCTAACGACGCGCACGCGCTCCCGGCGCCCGCGCTCAAGCCCTTCGTCAAGGGCGAGCTGGTCGACAGCAGTACGTTGTAAAGCGCGGGCTCGAGCGGTGGGGAACGGGTTGGTACTAACGCGCCTACTTGCAGTCAAGCACATGATGTTCGGGTTCGGCGACGACGCCGCGCCGCTGGACGAGTCGGCCGAGCTCATGGAGGACCTCGTGGTCGAGTACGTCCACGCCATGGTACGCTTCGCCAGTCTGTCGGACGAGGAGCCGAGCCGCACCATCACTGATGATCCGTGTACGGGCAGACCAAGAAGGCCATGGAGCTGGCGGCCGTCAAGGACAAGCTCGACACCGAGTGCTTCATCTTCCTCATCCGCAAGGACCCCGAGCGGTACGAGCGCATCGCCGAGCTGCTGCGCGCCAACGACGAGTTCCGCTCGGTGCTCAACAGCGGCTTCGACCCTGCCGACGAGAAGATGTTTTGAGCCGCGTGCATGCATGGCTGGCTGGCTGCTTTCGTCGGCCACGACCCTGCTGCCAGCGCCAGCCCGAGCGCATGCTGGAGCGTGCGGTCGTTTGCAATAATAACGTAACCTTTCAGATATTAGCAAGTGGATGAAGATAACCGACCGGTTTTAGGCGTGTTCATCACTCGCTGGGCAGCCGGGCGATTACGACGGTTCAACGCGCTCAGTAAGCACGAACAGGATGTTCCGTGGCTGCTCGATCAAGTGATCAGAGGAGTATACAGCTGGCGGCACAACCTTCTCGAACGTTGCTGTGTGCAAGCGTGTCCGTGCGACTTGGTGTCGTGTTTCGCTTGTTTCGACGCTTGTCTTGATGTGAGTATGGCCGTTCAAATGCTCGCCGGCATACTCATCATTAGGAGATGGGCCACGGCGTCCACTCACTACGGGGTGTTTCGCAACCTAGCGCAGGAGACACTGTACGAGCGTTCCCCCTCTATAGTGCCCCTCCGACCGTTACCGAGACAGGTCGCTTCGACTGTTCAGAGACAGTGTCGCTATCCGCCTTGTCGCTATCTCGAGGCCGCCGACACCGCGGAAATCAGAGAAAGGCCAGCGCCAGAGCCAATTTTCCCCTCGACCGCCGGCTTTTTCGCCCGCCGAACTTTCCAACTCGCGGCCCCGAGAGTATACCGAGCGCAAGTGATCGTCGTGTGAAGCCGGCTCGGCGCGCACTGCCAAGCCTCCGGTCGCGCCGCCTTCTCCATGCAAGCAGCCGTGCTCATGTACGTGGACGCGCGCACCGAGAGTGGCGCCGGCGTCGCGGTGACGGCCGAGCTGCCGTGGGCCCACTGGCGGCTCGCGCGCAAGGACGCCGTGGGTCCAGCGACGGCGACGTCGACGGTGACTGGCAGCCGCGTGACGGAGCACCACAAGCGTCCATCGGCGGCCGCCATGGCGCTCGCGCGCAAGCGGCAGCGCAAGCGGCAGCAGGAGCTGGGCGACAGCGCGAGCGAGGCCTCGAACGAGCCGGACGAGGACGAGGACGAGGAGGAGATCACCGCCTTTGTCGAATACGTACGTCGGTCGTCTGGGTTCGCGTTCGCGGACGGAGACGCGGTGTAGTTGACGTTGAAACCACCGTGTGTGTGTGGTGACTGTCGGCAGAATGCGAACGACATGGATAGCCTAGACATCAACCCGAGCCAGGACTTTGACGGCGAGATATCGGTGCGCGGAGACGCCGACAACTACCGGCGGCGACAGCAGCCGTGGGCCGACAATGAGGACGGTGCGCCGCCGCTGCAGTGGCTCGTTAGTGCGGTTGACCGGCTGTACTGACCGCCGCCTTGGTCGGTGCCGACGAACAGGCACAGAGGAGGCCTCGGAAGTGTTCGACAGTACGTTGCTTGCATTCCGTGCGGATGGCGCCGATGGCATGTGGTTGTAACCTTCGTCATGTGCCTCTCCACCTTGGTGAAACGTGCAGACGTTATTTATGCGCCGCTGCTGCCTTCCAAGTCCGCCGCTAGCTCTCCCGTCGTCAATAAGAGCGCGTTCGCACCTCAGCCCGCTGTGCAGACCGAGACGAAGCCAGTCGCGCAGCAGTCTTCCGTTGGGGAGGTCGACGGCGACGATGCCCTCAGTGGTGCGTCCACGTTTCCTTCTCCAGCGTATTCGCTTTGCAGCGCCGTTATCTGACGCCGTCCAATGTTCCAGACGGATTCGACGTCGACCACGAGTTCGCCAACTCGCTGAACCAAGGTCCTACTAATAAGGCGTCTCCGCGGCACGGCTCGTCGAACAGGCCGGCAAACGTGAGTTCATCACCCCTGCATAGTGGTGCCTGGCCGCATTCTCATCGCCTCGGCTGTGTCTGTTTGTGCTTTAGGAACTCGTGTGGTGCCAGCGACGGTCGGTCAAGCGGGACTGTACCTTCGTCGATGCGGACAGCATCACGGGTGTATCCAGCGCACCCGTCAGGGCTGATGTAACCCCGCGCTCGTCCATCAAGGTGATCGAGCTGGGCGACGACGACTCGATCGAGAGCATCGAAGCCTGCTCGCTCACCGAGCCATCTCGAGCCGGCTCTTCGGTGGTGCCCTCTGCATCTACGAGCGCTGCAACCAGCACGTCGCTGGTCGTTGCCAGCCGCTCCGCGGGGTTCCAGCCGCGCCTGCAGAAGAAGCGGCGCAAGGTGGAGCACCAGCTCACTTTGGACGGCTTCTTCCGCTGCTGTCCGTTCAACTGACGGAGCTGTAGCGATAGCCGTGAGCTGCCTGCTTGAAGGCCTTGCTCTTCTCGTCGCTAGTAGTTTTTGGACTGCGTGCTGGATCGAGAGGATTGGCGCGGCGCCTGCATCGCCCGCACCGCCTCTCCAGCAGGCCTTTGGATATGAAACAAGTGTAGGGAGTAGAGCCGATGGGGGGAGCGCGCGCGATGGAGCCGCAGCGCAGTCAGCGCCTCGCGCATCGGGCCGTGTAGTAGATACGCTGTAACTTATTACCTCCTTCCGCCCACGCCACGACCGCGCCGCAGTCCTTGCAGCAAGGCGATCATTACCACGCTGTCGGAATCGGATCGACATCACAGTCATTCTTCTGAACTGAGAATTTAGCTCAGTCGAGATATAGTCACTATATCGAGTGACAAATTCGGACCTTGCAGAGATCTCGCAGTAGTCCTCGTCTCGTTTTGGCGCGCTTTCAGGGTTGGCGCGCAAAACCGGCCGCGCACAATTGCATCAGCCAGGCGAGGCGACTCCTTCGCCGCTAGGTTTTCTTCCCCCTCCTGCGCTCCTCGCCCGCCCCGCATCGACCGCTCCCCCTTCGCGCGCGACCAGCACCGGCCGACGCTCCGTCCGATCCCCGCGCGTCGCCTCGTCCTCCGCCGCCGCTGCCACCCGTTCGCCTTGAGGCGACGCAGCCGTCCGACGCGATGGCCTACGTGACGCTCACCAACATCACGGTGCTGGACAACCCGACGGCGTTCACCAACCCGTTCCAGTTCGAGGTCACCTTTGAGTGCGCGCACGCGCTGGAGGCCGGTACGTGGCGCTCATTCAGCAGCAGCAGCGGCGGCGGCGGCGCACATGTGGGTGCGTTGGACGAAACCGCATCCTAACGATGGGAATGGACGCACTTGGTAGACCTCGAGTGGAAGATCACGTACGTGGGCAGCGCAGAAGACGAGAGCCGCGACCAGATCCTCGAGGAGGTGCTCGTGGGCCCTGTGCCCGTCGGCACCAACAAGTTCGTCTTCCAGGTGCGTCCTCCTCTCCCTCTCTCTATATGTATCTCTATTGCCTCGCCTCGGCTCGAGGCGAACGCGCCACGCGGCAGCTCGCCAGGCTCGAGCGCAGAAGGCAATGCGTGGCTCGGTACTGACGCGTCTCTGTCGAAATGCGCAGTCGGATCCGCCGAACCCGGACATGATCCCGGACGAGGACAAGGTGGGCGTGACGGTCGTGCTCGTCACGTGCTCGTACCGCGGCCGCGAGTTCGTGCGCGTCGGGTACGTCGCGGCTACAGTCTGGCACTCGTGCTTCTCCATTACGGCTCTCCTAATCGCCCTCGTCGGCATAGCTACTACGTGAACAACGACTACGCGGACCCGTTCCTGCTGGAGAACCCGCCGGCGCAGGTCGACATCACCAAGCTGCAGCGCAACATTTTGGCCGACAAGCCGCGCGTCACGCGCTTCCCCATCGACTGGTCGCCTGCGGGCGCCCAGGACCCGAACGCCGCGGCCGCGGCCGCGTCGGGCGCGGTCGCCTTTGGCGCCAACGGCGCGGCCGCCGGCGCCGAGATCGACATGGACTTTGTGGACGACGAGGAGCTGGTCAAGGCCGCGGCCCAGCTGGACCACAACTACACGGACATTGTCATCGGCGGCGCGAACGACAACGACCAGATGGAGGAGGACATTGACCTGGACGACGAGGACGACGAGTCGATCGAGGACGACGAGGCCGACTCGGTCGAGGAAGCCGAGGAGGACGGCGAGGACGGCGAGGACGGCGACCAGGACATGGACATGGAGGAGTAGGCGGCAGGTAATGCGATGCTCGTGGGTAACGAGAGAGAGAGAGGGAGAAGGAGAGAGGAGTGCGAGGAATATGCGGATATTAGATAATGATGCGAGCGATTGGGGAATCTAGTGTATTTTAGAGGAGGAAGACACGCAATGCAGGTCGTACGCCAAGAAGGAGGTGGTGCTCCCTGGTCGCGCTCGCTTGCTGCTCCGCCAATCAATGCAGCTTGAACGCGTGGGACTTAGCGTAGGACATGCTGGCGCCGTCGAAGCGCACCGAGATGTCAATGTCGAGGTCGCGCGGGTTGGACGCGTTGGGCCGGCACGAGAGCTCGCCCTCGATGACCTCGCCGGGCGCGCAGGCGAGCTCGCCCTCGAGGTAGAAGACCGTCTGCTTCCAGTGCGTGTACTCGGCCTTGGGGCCGGTCGAGAACGCCGTCTTCTTGTGCGTCTTGGTGAACGTGCAGTCAAAGTAGGCCACGAGCGCGTGGCAGTAGTCCTGCCGGAAGCACGTGAGCGAGAAGGGCGACGTGAACGCCAGCTCCTCCTTGGTCACCGTCGTCAGGTCGATGTCGAGGATCGGGCACACGTCCGAGAGCAGCGCGTCGCTGCTGACCGTGTCCACCAGCGGCTCCGTCTTGGCGATCTCCTTGATGCAGCTCATGTCGAAGCCGTACACGCTGTCCCAGACTGCCATCGCATCCACCACACCCGTCTAGTTAGTACGAGACCAACATGAACAACGCCGCACAGTCCTGTCCCCACTCGACACGCACAGTCGAGCTTCTCGGCCTTGTAGTCGCCGTCCTCGATGGCGCCGATGTAGAGCACGGCGTGGTCCGGGAACATGAGTCCGCCGGGCACGAGGTACTTGTCGCGCGCGAAGAGCACCGTGTCGAGCATCGACTCGTAGAGCAGGAAGTAGCCCATCCACTCCGAGATGATGATGTCGACCTTGCCGACCGGGAGCGTGAGCTCCTCCATCTTGCCCTGGATGAGCGTGATCTGGTCCGCGAAGCCGTTGGCGCGCACGATCTCGCGCGCCTGCGCCAGGATGCCCGAGCAGTCGACGCCGTACACGTGCTTGGCGCCCGCCTTGGCCGCGAACATGGACAGGATGCCCGTGCCGCAGCCCACGTCCAGCACCACCTTGTCCTTGAACAGGTGCTTGCTCTGCAGGATCGCGTTCATGTACGCGCGCGTGCGCACCGTGTCCTTGAGCATCTCCTCGTGGATGCCGAAGTGCGAGTACGAGTCGAAGTAGTAGTCCTTGCTCGTCAGCTCCTTGGCCGCCTCGCCAGCCACGGGCGCCGGCGGGGGGGCCGGAGTCGTCATCGCCGGGGTCTGCGAGTCCGCCATGACGCTGTCGGTTGGGCTGTGCTGTCGGCTCGGGATGTAGGCGCGCGCGATTCCTCGGAGCGCGGCGCGTGCAGATGTGATGCCTGCCGAAATTTGGCGTTCGATCCTTTGCCGCCATCAGCGAACAGTGGTATAGGAATTTGTATAGACACTAGAACGGGGTTTCGTATTAATGACGTCCAGTCCGATCTCGTGATTTGGTTGGTGGGGCCGAAAGGACGTGGCTTTTACCACGGTGGTGGAGCTCCATCCGGATTGATTGGTGCGTTTGGCATTGGTTGCAGCTGTTAGCGCCAGAATTGCACCAATATTTACAGAATGGACTCTGAATCAGGCGTTTCCAGTCGATGTTGCCGTGCATCCATGATGAACTCGTTGCTTGATGCCCAAGTGTAGCCACAGGGCTCTGCGGCCCCATTGTATGCACCTGCAGCCTCTCGCCATGGCCATGGCCTTGCTTGGCATCTCCAGCAGAGCAACACGAGCGACGTAATTGGCAAAAAGAAGCCCGCGAGCTCCCGATAGACGCGAGCTCTATTCCCTTCCGGCATTATCTCCTTCCTTGCTCAAGCGACACGAGAAAGGAGCGCAGGGTAGAAACCAGGGCGCCTCCCCTATCACGAAGCTCGCTGCCCCCTCTTGTGCCCCTCCGCCGCCGCTCAGAGCGGCGTCAGGGCCAACACGGCTCTCCCAAGTGCGGTGCGCGAGGATCAGTCAGCCCAAGCTGGCGCTTTAGAGGGCGCCGCGGTTGCCCGTCTTCTTCTGGGCACGCGGGGCGGCACCGCCCTTGGCGCCAGCCTTCTTGACGCCCTCGGCCTTGCTGCCGGCCTTCTTGGCCTTGCTGCGCTCCTTGGCCTCACTGTACCAGTCGAATCACCGCTCGTCAGCAACGCATTCGCCGTATGTGCGTGCTCCCCACACTAGCAGAACAAAGAGGATACGTACGCAAGGGCGGCGCGAGCAGCAGCACGGACCTCCGGCTTCTGGTTGCGCTTCTTGCGGATCTGTAGATCGACACGCCGGTTTCTAGATGAGTACCCGAGTCCGGAGCAGTGCGGACGCAGTAGAAACGTACGTCGTCGACCGACACGCCAAGGATGGCACGCTGGACCTTGGCCGTCTTGCGAGCGCGGCGGCGCGCGACCTCCTCGACCTGTGCAGCGGCGCGGAGCGAGCGTTAGCCCTCGGGAACGCCTCCACTATAGCTAGCTACGCAGCGCAGCGACGCACCTTGATCTTCTTGTTCATGCGGCGCCAGCCGAGCGTCCACACGATCTTGGTGGGCTTCTTGCGCTGCAGAAAGAGCGACTTGCTCTTCGCGTTGATGAACACGTACGACGAGCCATCGCGGCGGATGTAGCGCGAGCCGTGGCCGGGGTAGATGCGGCCCTCGCTGAACGAGCAGGTCTCAGTCCTGTTATTCCCAACAAAGCAGCACACGCCGCGCGTCAATACTCGCTCGCTCAGTCTCTGTCTCAAGATTATTAGCGCGCGCAGCAGGCGGCGGGCGGCGGTGCAACGGATCGGAGCGGCGGGCCAGGGCGGAGCGAAGGACTTCGAGGCGGCGCCAGCGCTTCCATCTGTTTGCTACTGTTTCCCCGCGCGATCGTCGTCGCCGCTTCCCCTGTCTTGCTGTCCCTGCCGGCGTGCTCCGACCCGTTCGCTCCTGCCCACCCGCCCGCTCAACCTGGCCGCGCCTACACAGCGAGAATCCCATGGCGTCGGACGTACTTGATCACCATTTTTTGCTTGGGTCTTCTCGGGAGAATTTATGCCAATTGGTATCGGCCGCCCTTGGGCCGCCGGCCGCCCGCCGCCCGCGCCAAAGCCCTCGGCTGGCTTGTTGCGGCCCGCAGGGGGCGAATTGGCTGGTTGAAAGGCGCTCGGTGCGCGGTTAGTTGCGGACCGGACCGGTTAGGGATACGGGAGGGCTGGGGTACGCTATATTACGGGTCTAGCGTGGACTACACCAAAATAAACGTGGACAGTCTGCCCCGCGAAATCGACTCGTGATTGAATGAAATCTACGAATTATCTTCAGGATATTATCCAATCGAGTGATGCGTACAGGATGCACCGAGCCATTACCGCAGGAGAACGCAGCCAAGATGAGCATGGTGGGCTTGCGGAGCGCGGCCGCGACGTGGCGCGGCGCTGGCTGCCGGGCGGCGGCGCGCGCGCGACCGCTGCACGTGAACAGCAGCGCGTTTGCGCCGCTCGAGACGGTGCAGACGTCCGCGTACGCGCAGACGCACGCGACGAGCGACGTGGTCAACTTCGGCATCGGGCAGCCGTCGCCGGCGCTGCTGCCGCTCGCGCTGATGGGGCGAGCGGCGGCGCACCGCTTCCAGCGCGGACAGGACCCCGTCCTTCTCCAGTACGGTGCGGCCAAGGGGTTCGTCGGTCTCCGCGAGAGCATCGCGGGCTTTCTGAGCGGTGTGGCCAGGCAGAGTGGCGACAAGCCGGGTGGAGAAGGCGTGTCTGACTGTTGGTGTGGGTGTTGGCGGCATGTGAAGGGGCGCAAGCGGGCAAGGTGGACGCGGAGAGCGTCATGGTGACGTCGGGAAACTCGCAGGCCATCTCTCACGCAGCGATGGCCTTTTCCACGACCAACAAGCGCGTCTTCGTCGAGGAGCCGACGTACTTCCTCGCGCATGACATCTTCCGCGAGCTCGGACTCAAGTTGTCGGGACTGCCGGTCGACGCGCACGGACTCGACGTACGTGCGGACTGGTTCTCGCAGCGGCGGGTTGTGTATCCGGACTGACTCGGCGTGGGACGCAAATGCTCCAGGTTGACGCGCTTGAGGGCCGCTTAGAGGCCGGCGAGGTCCCGGGATTCGTCTACACCATACCGTTCTTCCACAACCCGACAGGCGCCGTGCTGCCTTCAAGCAGGTGCGAGCGTCTCGTGGCACTCGCGAGCAAGTTCGGCTTCTACGTCGTGTCCGACGAGCCCTACAACTTCCTTCACCTGGACGGACCGCCGCTCCCGTCTCTCGCGTCGTTCGATGCCTCGGGCCGCGTCGTATCGCTCGGTAGCTTCTCCAAGATCCTCGCGCCGGGACTGCGTCTCGGTGAGAGCTCGAGTTGTCACGACGTGGATGCAAGATGCGTGATCAACCCGCGGACTGATCTGTGGCTGCCGTCGCACTCCTGCAGGGTGGGCACAGAGCAGCAAGGAGACCATCCAGACGCTCTCGACGATCGGAGCGCTCCGAAGCGGCGGCGGCCAGAACCCTATCACAGCCTCCCTCGTGCATAGCGGTGCGTCCGTCGTCTTCGCATAACGAACTGACAGGACGCGCGGGCTCATCTCTGCTCGGATGCGCCGCGAACAGTGCTGGAGCTCGGGGAGTTGGTGCCGCACATCGACCGCTTGAAGGCGACGTTCAGCTCGCGCAAGCGTGTGCTGTGCGAGGCCCTGCGGGAGCACTGCCCCGACGTGACCTTCTCCGACCCGTCCGGGGGCTACTTTGTATGGGCGCGGCTTCCGGAGGGCGTCGACGCCGACGCGCTGCTCGTTGAGGCGCAAGCCAACCACGGCGTGGCCTTCACCCCTGGCTCGCGGTGCTCGCTTGGGCGAGACGGCCGCACGGACGACGCCCCGCGCGTCGACCTCTCGCGGTTCGCTCGCCTGTCCTTCGCCTTCTACAGCGAGGAGGAGATCGTCGAGGGCGTCGAGCGCCTCCGTCGGTCCATAGACGCCACCGAGCGCCGCTGACACTTCGAACGGCGCGGTAAGACTATACACGTCAACTATACCCCCGTTCGGATACGGACATCAATCGAAACGTATACTACGTGTAAAATTCGTGTGGCGTGGGAGGCAATGACGCACCACTCGCGTGTCGTCCACAACACGCAACGGGGCCGGACGTGCGCGACCGCCGGACTGCGCCAGTAGCCGATTCGAGATGCTGAGCAAGCCCAAGAACCCGCTGGTGGCCACGACGGCCGGCGCGCTGGCCGGCGGGCTCGAGATCCTCACGATCTGGCCCATGGAGATGATCAAGACCAACATGCAGCTCGGCACCATGCGCGTGCACTACACGGGCATGCTCGCGGGCTTCCGCTTCCACGTGCGCGAGGGCGGCGCGCAGTCGCTGTACCGCGGCATGGCGCCCGTGCTCGTCGGCGCCATCCCGAAGGCCGGCATCCGCTTCGGCGCCTTCGACTACATGAAGAACCAGCTCGCGGACGCTGACGGCAACACGACCGCCACGCGCAACTTCGCTGCCGGGATCGCCGCGGGCGCCATCGAGGCCACGCTCATGACGACGCCTGTAAGTGGCGAGTCTGTTTTCACCCTACTCTCTTTTTGTTTTCCAGCTCACGCACAGGTCATTTGTTGCAGATCGAGACGCTCAAGACCAAGCTGATCGGCGCGAACGCGGGCGTGTGGGCTGGCACCAAGATGATCCTTGCCAAGGAGGGCGTGCGCGGCATCTACCAGGGTCTGTTCGCGACCATCCTCAAGCAGGTGAGCTTCGAGCGACGGCGTCCACTCGTTCCCTCTGCTGCGGATCTAATTGTGTGTGCGTGTGCTTCAGTCGAGCAACCAGGGCCTGCGGTTCCTCTGGTACAGCGAGTTCCGGAAGCGCGTGACGCCAGAGGTGCTCGAGCGGCGCGGGCTCATCCACGACGCAAACAACATGACGGGCACGCAGCAGGCAGCGCTCAGCCTCGTCGGCGGCATGTCCGCCGGCATCTTCAGCACGTTTGGGAATAACCGTACGTGCCCCTATCGGAACGGCGTCGATCTTCGCCGCGCGACTAACCGATCGCTTCCGCGACAGCGTTCGACGTGGTCAAGACGCGCATGCAGGGCCTGGACGCGGCCAAGTACAAGAGCACGCTCGACTGCGTGCGCCAAATGCTGCGGCACGAGGGCCCGCTGATCTTTTACGCCGGCGTCGTGCCGCGGCTCGGCCGCGTCATCCCCGGCCAGGGCGTCATCTTCATGTCGTACGACGCCATCACGCGCGTCGTCTCCCGCCACCTCGAGCACTAGTAGCGCTCCTGCCCATTGTCCGCCTTGCGCGCGCATAGGGGCTCGATGCCCGCGCACTCGCAGTCGTCCGTGGCCATCGATCGCCGCTTCCTAACGTTGCGTCGGCAATAGAATGAATGCACAATCAGGCTGACACCTCCGCGTCTGACGCGCGCGCGTCCGACATTTCGACGTCCTGGCTTTGCATGTGGTATACCTCCATCCGGATACATCGCCGTTTCTTTCCGATCCGACAAAAATCTGACTCGGCTGTCTGAGACTGTGTGTCTCGCTACGTTCATTGGTGGAAATGCGGTATCACGCTCTCCCATTGGCCATTCTGTCTTTTCTCGCTGGGAAAGTGGGTGCGCGACATCTCATGCCGCTTCCAGCTTTTCTCACTTGGAGAATGTATGTCGATCTGCACCACGCCGGCCCGAAACAACACCATTTTGGCGGAAGTTGCTGTTGCCGCGCCAGGATGAATGTACATACTACATGTACGCAGAAACTCCAGAAGTATGGGCCGCCGCGAAGCATACATTCGCCGAGTGAGCGCCGACAAGTCGCCGCCTCGGTTTCGCCCACCCTCTCCCTCCCTCTCCCCCTTGACGCCAGCCCGCCCGCGTACTTTCCGGTCTCTCCCTCAGCTCTCAGACCAACCAGCGCTGCAGTATCAGCCAGCGAAGATGCCGTCGCCGGTTGCGTCCCCTCTGACCGGCAGCGTCGTGAGGCGGAAGCGCGCGCGCGCAGAGGACGAGGGCGAGCCGGCGGGCGGCGCGGAGCCCAAGCGGCGGCCGCCGGCCGGCGCGACGACCCGCGCGCGCAGCGCAGAGCCGTCCGAGCCGCCGTCCAAGCCGTCTGAGCCCGCGAAACGGCTCGAGTCGAGTCCGTCGGACGTGGCGGAGCTCGAGCCGCTGCGACGGCCGAGCCGAGCGCGCGGCAGCGTCGTCCTCCCGAGCCTCTCGGACCACGAGGAGGAGGAGCGGGAGGAGGCGATTCACCGGCCCGTGACGCGCGCCAGCAGCAAGAAGACCAAGGAGGACGAGGCCCAGAGGAAGAAGACGGAGGACGAGGGCGCGCGCGGGATCGTGCGGTCGACGCGCCGCCGGGTCCGCGCCGCCGGGTCCTCGCCCGCGAGCCGCGAGCTGTTCCGGCTGCCGACGCTGGCGGACCTTACGCGGGTCACGCGCAGCAGCAGCCGGAGGAAGCCGCCGCGGCCCGTGCCGGCCGCGCGCCGCGTGGGCGTGCGCGGCGGCTGGGACAGCGGCGAGGAGACGGAGCGCGAGGACGAGGTGCCGGACGCGTCGACACCCGAGCCCGCCGCGGTCGCGCGCGAGGTGCGGGTCGAGGCCGTCGTCGACGCCGTGTTCGAGTGCTCGGACGCGTGTCTCTGCGGCGGCGCGGGCGGCCAGGACGACGAGGGCTGCGACGACCGGTGCGCTGCGTATTCCCCTCTGCCCTTCCCGGGGTTCTCCCCGCCGCCGCTCTGCGCGGACGGGGACGAACTCGCCGCTGGCTTCTTCGCCTTTGAGGCCGCGTGATCTCATGAGCGCCTTGTGTCTATGTGTTACCAAATGGAACGCACCTCCGCCCTGTTGCTCCCCCACACACACAGGCGCCGCCCGTCCAAAGCCAGCAGCAGCAGCAGCAGCAGCAACTACAACTACAACAACAAGCGGCAGCTCCGTCCTCGGACGTCCAAGACCCGCTCCTGACGCCGAGACGCGCAGCAGCAAGCCGTCTCCACCCCTCCAGCGCCTGATAACGCGGCAACACGAACCGCCGACACCGCCTTCAGGACGCGGCGGAGCTTCGTACATGACCCTTCCTCTCCATTCCCATAGACGCCCTCGCCGGCACCGACCGGTTTCTCTCTCTCATACCAAATCACCATGTTCATGGGTCGAGTTCTTGTATGCAAGCGTTTACCGGCGCTCCCTCATCACTTGGCCGCTTTCCGCGGCAGGTCCTCGAACGTGAGTGAGCCGTCCTTGAGCCCCTGGATCTCGTCCTTGGTCAGGAAGCGGCCGCCAGGCCCGCGCGGCCGCCGCATCGCGTGCTTGTGCCGCGAGTCGTGCAGGTACGCCTTGCGCTGCCGCGCGCTGCCCAGCTTGGCCTCGAGCTTTGCGCGCTGCTGCCGGCGGATCATGATGCGGTGGTACTGCTTGGCGTTCACGTACACAGGCTCCTCCTCGGCCGCATCGCCGCCCGCCGCGCCGCCCGCGCGCGGGAACATGGCGGCGTTCCCGAATTGCTGCGTGGTGGGGGGGAATACACGGGTGTGAGCATTAGTCGGCGCGTGCATGGACGTATCCGGGTAGGAAGAGACGCTGGAGGGGACGCACCATGAAGGGCGGCATCATCATGGCGCCGGCGCTGTACATTGCGCGCAGCTGATCGCTGTTGGTCTGTTGCTGCAGACGCACGCAGGACATCGCGCGTTAGTCCGTGCGGAGAAGAACGGAGCGCCCGCGATGTGTTGACATGCCAAGCGCTCACCATCTACGCGGCCAAAGAGCAGAGCGCGCGCGGCAAGCAACACAGCGTCAATACAAGGCTGCAGACAGGCGCAGGAAGGAGCTGCGCAGGCGTACAAGCTGCTGGAGATACTGCTGCTGCTGCTGCTGGAAGAGTGCGAGCTGCGCCTGCAGCTCCGCGGACCCGGGCGCCGCCTCCGCCGGCTGCTCGCTGTTGGTCGCGTCCATCTTGGGCTATTGAAAACACACTGCTGGCCACGCATCGACGCCGTTCGAGGGGTGAGCCGAGCGCCGACAGCTTGGGCGCTGGCTCGTTGCGGGGCCAGCGACCCGAAGCATCCACGCACACGCACATACACACACACACGCACACTTACCGAGGTATCGGTCGATTGATCGAGTTGTTGAGCTTCTCGCGCGTTGCTTCCGTCCCGCGGTGAAAATGAGTTTTGAACGCGATTTGACGCTATGATTGGCTGAAAGACGATCATGGATAATATCTGCCAATCGCATGTTAGTGAGGTTTTTAGCTCCAAATTTCAAAAAAATGTGGAGGCATAAAACCTTATCTTTCGGTAGTCGCGACAACGGTGTTCTGTATTCCGGAGTGCTTCAACAGGGACTGGTACGGGAATCGCGTGCAAAAATAAACAAATGTAGTATTATCGAGGGTGTAGCATACAAGCCAAATGAAGCCCG
>JAADXX010000040.1:0-79119 GCA_023338025.1 Phytopythium oedochilum | reverse complement strand
TCGAAACTATACGTCAATCGATGAAGCTTTGCGCCAAAGAGTGCCTATAGATGACAAATAGAGATGGATGACAAACTAGGAGTATATACAAGATATTTTTATAGAAAATGTTCGACGTATAGAGCATATATGATACGTTATTTTTGTTCCTTACTTGCGACTCGTCTACTATAATCGTCCAGCTGGCAGGCGCCTGCAGAGCAGAAGGAGCCGAGGTCGGAGGCCGGGACGACTACGGCGCCAACGACACCAAGCGCCGCCTCGTGGTGTTCGTGTGATAGAGTGAATGTTAGTTTCGGCGTACTCTGACGTCAATCCGCCCTCACACAACAGCCGCTATCAACGACAGCGGCTTTTTCAGGCGTAGACCCGCGGATAAGATTTCCTTTCGTTGGTCTCTCCGTTGAGCTTTTGCCCTATTCAGACCGGGTTGCGTTCGGTGTATGCACACTATAGGAGTAATGTCCAACGTGTGCAGTGGTCACGAGCAAGGCCACTGCACCAACACACAGATATACACGACACTCACACCTGTAGCCCCACTAAAGAGTGGCAACTAGCGCTCTTTGCGCTGTTTACAGGCCGCCAGGGGTATGACGACCCCCTAGCTAGGTAATCTCCTCCTAGAACCTGGCTAGGACTTTCACACACACGGCCCTCCCCGTCACACAGTCTCTTGGCCTGCCATGGTGGTCTCCAATGCGATCTCTTCAACCGACTGGGGTGACCACGGCAGCCATCAACTTCGTCCACGCGTACTCACCTCGCGGTCTTCAGCGCTTGCTTGAGACTTGGAAGATTCTGCTCTGTTTAGTGATTAGCTAGCTCGGCGCTAGCGCCTCTTCGGTTCCTATGCCTTCTTCTTCTACATAAAAATACCTAGTATTTATATCTGCTTCTTCGCGCGTCTGCTCACGATGCCTGTTCGCGAGGATCGTTTCCTTCTCCGCGCCCCTTGGTCGCGTGCCTCCGTGGATCGCCCTTGGCTGTACTCCCAACCTGCGTAATAACCATCTGCTTGCTGTGCTTCTGCCAGCGGGACTCTGCTCGGAGTCAGCTGGGAACCTCGCCAACTGACCAGCTGGGGCCTATATCAAGGTATGCCTGCCTATATGTAGGCTTCCACCGCCTCTGGATAGGGCTGTAGCTAGGCGTCACTCTTCTGAGGTCCTCGCTTCGGCTGACACTCGGCCGACTCTCTTTTTAACTGTTGGTGCTCTTCTTTAAGAAGACGTCTTCAGTGGCACTTCTGCTCTTGGGTCGTGGGGCCACAAGTTGGGAAATCACTACACCACAGGTGCAGACACTGCGGCTCGCGTCGCATCTTCTGGTCCAGAAGGTGGCTCGTCCTCTCCTGCTGAGTCCAGCTAGATGACCAGCGTCGGGTGTGGTTCCGCTGCGGTTCTCGATGTCGCCGACAGGAAACTTGACCATCCTATCTCCGACCTGGACGACGATGTTCTCGTTCACGACGACGTAGACGATCGACATGACGGCCGTGCGGCGGTGTCGCTTGAAGCGGCCGCCGTGCTCGCGTCCTCCGTACTGTCTCCCCGACTCCGACTTCTGCTTCGCGTTCTCGCCCTCGCAGGGCTCGTGGTTGTCCTCGACCCGGCCATCTCGCTTGCTTGGTGCTGGTCTGGTTCGTGCCCCGATACAGGTGCTCCAACGATCACAGCCCCTGTATGACCATCATGTAGCGTTGCTGGGTCGCAACTAGCCGCGCGGGAGCCGTGCCCTACTGTTGTAGCTGGACTCGGCGGCCGTAGTTAGACGGTAACCCGAACTCGATACTGGCAACAGGGATCCACCACTCCTGCGCCGGAGCCACGGGAGTAGCTCCTATTTATTCCTCCTCTCTCACAGGTGGCGACGGTCTCGCTACTCTCGGTCTGGACCACGACCGCTGCTCACTGCGAATCTAGGTCTAACCTATCGTTCTCCCTCGCTTGCTCGCGCACTCCTCGCGGTCGCTCGTCCCGCTCCTATACAATCGTGAAGACACTCACCTTCTCCACTCGCTCACTTCCGTCTCCCGAGGAGCCGAGCGCTCCCAGCCACTCGTTGCGTCTTCCTCCTGACGCGTACAGTGACCACAGGCTCAGGCCAGCCAAGCGCCCGAGATCTTCCTGCTGGCGTTGATGATTCTGGTCTTCTCTCGTCCCACCGGGCGTCGGTGGATCCACTGGGCATTGGTGGCCGTCGCCCACGGTACGCTTCGCCACCGTACGGTCGTCCGCGGTACCTGAGTCCCACACACGTTCAGCCACTGCCCTGTGTGCGCTCCGCGGCTGCCGTCCGTTGCGAATCCCGTTGGTCCTGTTACACAAGCGCAAAAAGGATTAATCGGCCCGCGCTGTCGCGCAGGTCTCGCGGACAAGGTGGCTCGCTATCGCGACCGGAGTCGCCTCGTGGGCATGTTTATTAGTGGGGCTTTGCGCTCGGTCGCGCTCGCGTTCACCAGGCTGTCGGAATAAGCGTCAATGACATTCGTCCCCATCTCAGATGAGCATAGAGTGCCGGTTACGCCCATATCCGTAATAACTAGATTCTTTAGCTTCAGTTGTCGAAAAAAATCACCAGTCCGAGCGGTATATAAAACCGGTATTTACGGTATTATTCAGTACAGTGACATGCCACTATTGCTTAGGTTCGTCGGGACGAATGGAGCGCTACTTCAACCGCGATGATGGCGACCGTCGATGGCCGTCGTCGGCTCACTCGCCCTTGTAGACCGGCTTGCGCTTCTCCTTGAACGCGAGCAGGCCCTCAATGCGGTCCTTGGTGGGCACGACCTGCGCGTAGCACGCGTTCTCGATGGCCAGGCCCGTGGCGATATCCACCTCGGACCCGCGCATGATGGCCTCCTTGGCCATGCGCACGCCGATCGGGCCGTTCGGGAGAATCTCGTGCGCGAGCTTGAGCGACTGCGCCAGCGCGCTCCCCTCCGCGACCGCGTAGTTGACCAGGCCGATCTTCTCAGCGTCGTTGGCATTCAGACGACGGCCAGTCAGGATCAGCTCCTTGGCCTTGGGAACACCTGAAGCGTACGTACACAAGGTGCAAAGCAGGCGTTAGAATGCATACGACCATCGCTGTTGCATCGTCAGACGAACCAATGAGTCGGGGGAGGCGCTGGGTGCCGCCGGCGCCGGGGAGAATCGCCAGCGAGGTCTCCGGGAACCCGAGGATCGCCTTCGCGCCGGCGACGCGGAAGTCGCACGCGAGCGCCATCTCGATGCCGCCGCCGAGCGCCGCTCCCTCGATCGCCGCAATGGTCGGCATGGGAAGCTGCTCGAGGTCGGTGAATGTCGTTCGGTACGAGCGCGAAGATGCGGCCGCCTGCCAGCACAATTGACAGTACACGCAGTAGTGCATTAGTCGCCGAGGCATTGCACATCGCCACTTGCAGCGCCTTGCCTCCTGATTGTTCATCGTAAGCCGCTCCTTCAGATCAGCGCCAGCGCAAAAGACTGGTTGGGTTATGGAGTGACAGCATAGTTGTGAGTGTCATGAACGACGCTCCATTGTTCGGTGCAATGCAGAGCACGGATCGCACTCTTGGGGACGGTGCTGTGGACGATAACGACGCGGACCTTGGGGTCGTACCGCACTTGATCCATGGCCTGGCGGAACTCCGTCACCAGCTGCCGACCCAGCGCGTTGCGCGCCTCCGGCCGGTCCAGCGTGAACAGCACGATGCCGGAGTCATCGCCGCCGAGGTACTCAACCTTGACTTGTTGCGCCGCCGCCGCCGCTGCCGCGCTCAGCAAGCGCGAAGACGGAAAGCGCGGAGCAGCAGCGACACGGCGGGTGGTTGCTCCACGTGCGGCGATGCTCAGCATACTGGCGCGTACGTACAGACCGCGGCTTCAAGCGGGGAACTCTGGAAGTGACGAGGATGATCCCATGGCGTCGCCGAGTGGCGTCTGTACTTGAAGATTCGACGCGAACTTACCTAGCTGCCTTGAACTAAGTTCGTATACCGGAATGATACCGGTATGATGTTTGTTAAAGTACGATTGTCGCTCGAATGTTGTCTGTCCGAGCTGCGGGTTGGTTGGCTGGCATCCGCTCGCAGGGAGCGCAATAGGCGAGCGGGGGACGGCGACTCATTCGCCTTTACAAGCAACGTCGTGAAGAATGGGAGCCTACAAGTACCTGGAGGAGCTGTGGAAGCGCAAGCAGTCGGATGTGCTGCGCTTCCTGCTGCGCGTGCGCGCGTGGGAGTACCGCCAGCTGCCGGTGATCCACCGCCTGACCCGCCCGACCCGCGTGGACAAGGCCCGCCGCCTCGGCTACAAGGCCAAGCAGGGCTTCGTCATCGTGCGTGTTGCCGTGCGTCGCGGCGGCCGCAAGCGCCCGAACTCGAAGGGCATTGTGTACGGAAAGCCCAAGCACCACGGTATCAACCAGCTCAAGTTCGAGCGCAACCTGCGCTCGGTGGCGGAGGAGCGCGCCGGCAACAAGTTCACGAACCTGCGCGTGCTCAACTCGTACTGGGTCAACCAGGACGCGACGTACAAGTACTTCGAGATCATCATGGTTGACTGGTCGCACAAGGTCATCCGCCGCGACCCGCGCATCAACTGGATCGTCAACGCCGTGCACAAGAACCGCCAGCAGCGCGGCCTCACGTCGGCCGGCCGCCAGGGCCGCGGCCTGCGCAAGCGCGGCCACCGCGCCAACAAGATCATCGGCTCGTCGTTCCGCCAGAACTGGAAGCGCCGCAACACGCTGTCGCTGCGCCGCTACCGCTCGTAGGCGGCCGGCCCGTTTCGCGGCTAGCTGCTCTGCTGGAGGAGTCGATCACACGAACCCGTTGCTTCAAGGCTTTCGCTGTCTGGGAGGCGTTCGGAGTCTGTGCGGCCGCTTGGTGGCGTTCGCTTGCTTCTCGCTGAGGCTTCATGCGGCGTGAACGAGGGGCGAGTAGCGTAGTGCTAGGACATGTAACCTGCTAATGCAAATGGCCGAGCAGCTCTGGTGCTCTTTCAGACGTCAATTTTGGGGCATTTTGGTCGAGTAAAACAGTTCACTTTCTTTAAAAAAATGTTCCATTTTGTGATTTGCTCAGCAAGTGGGCGTTTTAACCCGGACATGATTTTGCTAAGTTTGCACTTTTCGCTTTTTCAAAGCTGGCAATTGACCGCAGCATCGCCGCCAGAGATCGCAAGACTCCGTCTGCTTGACGAGCCCCCACGCGCCGCTCGTTCTCGTGGTGGCGGTCCGCGATGGCGACGTTCAGCAGTTGCCAATGCGTCAGCTACTGCGAGGAGATGGTACGGTGCCTTGGCGCTTGCGGGCGATGCCGATTGACTCAGCGGCCGCACGCTCTGCTTGCTTGACCCGAGCAGAACGCGCAGCACCGGAAGACGATGGAGGACACGGTGCGCATCGTCGACGGGTTCCTCGACAACCCGGCAAACGGCTACTTCGCGGTGCACGACGGCCACGGCGGTGCGAGCGGCTGCGCGACTCGGTTCGGTCGATACCACAGCATACCGACACGCTTCGTGTGGACTCAGGACGGAATGTGTCCGAGTACTTGCAGCGCACGCTGCACGAGAACATTGCGCGCGAGTTGTCGCTCCCGGACGAAGATGACGACGCCTCGTTCCAGCAGCGCATCGAGCGGTGCGATATACTTGCTTGTTCCTTTGCTCGCACTACAGACATTCACAGAGTCATCGGTCGTGTATGGGAGCAGCGCGTTCCTCATTACGGACATGGAGTGCTGCCAGTCGTGTCCTGGCGCCGAGGGCTCCACTGGCGTCGTAGCGATCGCTATGGAGGAGAACGGAGTCAAGACGCTGCACGTGGCCAACGTCGGCGACAGGTGTGTCACTGCTTTTGATAGACGCGAGTCAGTGGCCAAGCACTTGATTTCCCGTGTCCATTCACACCGTGTCGCGTGCTGTCAGTCGCGCGGTAGTGAGCTGCAGAGGCGAAGCGCTGCGTCTCTCCCAGGTCGACCACACCCGGCTCCTCCTCCATCCGCCGCTCGCGTGCAGTGGCTCACGCTGCGTTGTGGCCACTTCGAACAGGACCACAAGGCTGACGACCCGGGCGAGGTCGAGCGGATCGCCAAGCACGGCGGCTTCGTCGTGCATGACCGCGTCTCGGGCGTGCTGGCCGTCACCAGGTACAGCGCCGCACGGTCTCGGCCGCCGCCATCCTCTGCGCGCTGATCCCATACAAACTCCACCATCCATTTCGACGCAGGAGCTTCGGCGACGTCAACTTGAAGCAGTTCGTGGTCGCCCGCCCGTTCTACTCGGCCACCGCGTACGTGATCGAGCGTCCTGCGATCCGCAGCCATTGAGCTCACGACTCATTGACGGTGGGTTACAATGTATACTACGTAGACTGCACCCGGCGGCCGACTTCCCGCTCCTCATCCTCGCGTGCGACGGCATCTGGGACGTCCTGACGGACCAGGAGGCCGTCGACCTCGTCCGCGCGCTGGCGCCGGCTGAGCGGCCGCTGGCTGCGCGCCGCCTCGCGCGCCGCGCCGTCGAGCTCGGCAGCTCGGACAACGTGACCGCGGTCGTCGTCTTCTTCTGACGCGAACCGTACCGTACCCCCACCGTACCCCTACAATCGTAACCACTGTCGCATTCTCATTCGCTGAAATTGCAGAACGATCTATATTTAGCCAATCAGATCGCATGCAACCCGCGGAATCCCCAGCAGGCTACACGTCGGCACCCAGAAGCCGAATAAACACGCGCACGCTGAGAGCTCCCAAGAGGCGACGGCTGTGGCTCCGCGACCGCCCAGGGAAGCGCCAAGCAGTGTCTGAGGGGGCGACCATCACCAGCAGCAGCTGAAGAAGCAGCAGAAGCACGCGTCCGTCCTCGCTATCCGACGTTTATAGCAGCAGCAACAGCATGTCGAGCGGCAGCACGTCGCCGGCGACGACGCCCAAGCGCACGGGCATCCAGGCCGCGCTGCGGCGCTTCGACGCGTTCTACGAGGCGTCGAGCCCGGACCGGCAGGAGCGGCTCAAGAAGGCGCTGAGCGTCGTCTTCCGCTGCCTCGACATCTTCGGGCTCGAGGGCTCAAGCTTCAGCTTCAACGGCGGCAAGGACTCGACCGTCGTGCTGCACCTGCTGCGCATCGTGCTCGCCAAGCGCGTGCTGCAGGAGGCGGCGCACGCGCGCGCGCAGCAGGAGAGCGTGAGGGCGGAGAGCGAGGACGGCGGCGGCGCGGCCACGACCGTCACGTCGCCGCGCAACGCGTTCCTGAGCGCGGACCTCGTGAGCGAGGAGGAGCTCGAGGCGCGCGTGGACGCCAAGCTGCGCCGCATGCCCGTCATGTACTTCGACTCGTACGACCAGTTCCCTGAGGTGCGCGAGTTCGTCGAGAGCAGCGTCGAGCGCTACTCGCTGCGCTGCCACGTGTACAAGTGCTCGTTCGTCGAGGGCGTCAAGGACGTGCTGGAGAAGCTGCACGTCAAGGGCGTCTTCATGGGCGTGCGCGGCGGCGACCCGCACACGGAGAACCTCGAGCACTTTTCGCCCAGCACGGCGGGCTGGCCGCCCTTCCTGCGCGTCAACCCCATCCTGCGCTGGACGTACGGCGACGTCTGGAGCTTCCTGCGCGAGTGCGAGCTCGAGTACTGCTCGCTGTACGACCACGGGTACACGTCGCTCGGCAACATCTTCGACACGGTGCAGAACCCGGCGCTCTGGTGCAGCGAAGACGCGGGCGAGGACGGCAAGCCGGGCGGCTACTACCTGCCGGCGTTCAAGCTCGAGGACGGCGCGTCGGAGCGCTCCGGGCGGCAGAAGAAGGCGCACACGACGTCGAAATAGAGATACCGTCAGTCAGAGAGAGAGAGACACACACACAGATACATACGCATACACACGCCTTCGATTGGTACACGCAATGCCTTCGAGCGCAGTCCATAAAGCTTCAACATGATACGTTGGATGGTCTGGTAGGCGGTGGCAAGAGCTCACGCCGTGCGTCGGATACGATGTTAGCGAGCGTTCATTAACGGCGAAAGGACCGCGATCGCGATCGCGACCGTCGACGCCGCCACAAGTTCTCCCTCGAGTCGGACCGCGAGCGCGAATGGTAGCGATCTCGGTCGCGAACTCGGTCGCGACCAGCGCGAGAGTCTCGGGCCGAGTGCTTCCGTGACAGCGAGCGACTTCGCGAGCGCGACGCATCCCGACGACGCAGGCGCCGGTCGCTGGAGTAGGGCGAGCGAGAGCGAGAGCGGGATCGCCGGACGACACCATGCCGCTTCACGGACGGCGAGCGCGAGACCGACCGCTTTCGGCGCTCGGGTGATCGACGGGTTCGATCCCGAGAGCGCGACAGCGAGCGCGATCGGTCCCTTTCGTCGCTACTGTCGCGCTTGGCAGCCCTTCTCTCCTTCTTGCGCTCCTTCTTCTCCTTCTTCTTGAGCTTCTTGGCAGCCTTCTCGGCCTTGCGCGCCAGCTTGCGCGCCTCCTTCGCGTCCTCCGCGCTCTCCCCCGGCGTTCTCACCGCGCCTGGGAGCTGGTACGTGTCGTCCACCCTGCCGCTCGCCATCTCCTCTTGGTATCGCTCCGCCAGCGTCTTTTTGGGCTCCGTATCGAACCCAGGCACGGCCGTCGGCGCGGCGCCGAGCCCCTCCACGCGCTCCACCATCAGGCCGTCGCGCTCCGACTGCCCGCGCTTCAGCAGCTCCTTCACCTCGGACGCGTCCAGCTGGCCTACCGGCGCGCTCCGCTTCCGTGGCGCCAGGCCGCTGCGCCACAACGCAGAGCACATGAGAACACCAAGCGCAAGTTCCATGGCACACCGACTCTTACAGCGCCTCGTTCATGAGGTCCTCGTCCCGCTGCTTGGCGAGCGCCAGCTCCTCGCGCGCGGCGGCCGCTCGGTCGGCCGTGCTCGCCTTGGCATACCACGTCAGGTCCTTGTTCTTCTGCCAGCGGCCCACGGGGGCGTTCACCGAGTGGCCCAGGTAGTTCTCGCGGTACTTGTCGTTCTTGACGTCCTCCCACTTGAACTCTGCCTCGCCGGGGAGCAGCAGCAGTCAGACAACACGCCTGACATCATAGCGAGACAGCTAATAGCGACGACGACGTACGGTCCTGGCCGCCGCGCGTGCCGCCCGTGCGGTAGTTGGTGCGGCCGAAGCTCATGCTGTCTGTCACTGCCGACTCGATGCAAATTGCCAGCACGTCCGTTGGACGATCATAAAATAGAGTCCACCACTCTAATAAGTGTCACCAACCTGAGTTATAAACCCAAATCAAGTGTGGTCAACATTATTTTAGATTCAAATACCAAAGATCTCTTTGAGATCATGGAACACCACAAAAAGCCCAGAGAAAAAAAACGAATCAGGCGTTGCGGTCGTCTCACTCACTCGCTCACTCTGCTCCACCACCGACAAGCAGCTAGCTGGCTCCACGGACGACCAAAGCAGCTACAGTACCATGCCGGACGGCAGCTTCCGCGACCTTGGCGCGGGCAACGGGTCCAGCGGCGGTGGCGGTGGAGGCGGCGGCGGCGGCTGGGGCGTCAACAACAATGGACGCGGCGCCGCCGTGTCGAGCTACGGCTCCTCTGGCGCGAACGACGCGCTCAACAACAGCAACTACAGCACCTTCTTCGCTGCGGACTCGGTGCGTTCCTTGCGTCCCTGTCAGTGTGTTGTAGTGCATTGTGGAAGAGCTGACGACGGCGCGGTCGGGTGACACGCAGAGCGTGCGGACGCTGCTGCGGACGTCGGACAACATTGAGCAGACGCGCCGCGCCGTGGCCGAGTCGGAGGAGACGGCCAAGAACGTGCTGGTCGACCTGGAGCTGCAGCGCTCGCAGCTGCACGACATGAAGGACATGGTCACGGACACGCACTCGATGACGGGCCAGGTGCGCCACTACCTCCAGATCATCGCCGACAAGTCCTACCGGCGCAAGCTGTTTCTCTGGATGATCATCGTTGCGCTCAGCATCACGGACATCCTCGTCTTCTATCTATTGTTTGTGAGATGAGCCGCTTCGGTCGGGACACGCGCGTCGCTGCGCTAGCTACTGTTTGGATGTGTGTGTAAGGGGGGGAGTGCCGCCCATTTTCAACAAAGGCCATGAAGATTGTCGCCCAATATCTCCATGAAGGTTGCTGATACTATGGATAATAAGATCGCTCGGGTATCACAATCCGAGTCCAACGTGATCAAGTCTCGACGTGGCGCCGCCAACAACTTCAACCAAGTAAGATGCAGCTGGACGGAGGGCTCCCTTATCCTACCGCATCTTACTCTCACGCGCTTGGTCTCCTTTTGTGGCTTGCTATTCGTTTGTGGGGTTTAAAATTCAAACTGGGGTGGCTCATGGGGCTTCGCCGACACCTGTGTGACCCAGTGTTTCGGTGACAAGCAGCCTCGTGTGCTTACTCCTCCGGCTGCATGCCGCCGCCGCCGCCGCCGCCCATCTGCTTGCCCGCGCGCATGACCTCGTCCACGAGCAGCAGCTGCGACGCCAGCGTGGTCGCGAGGTGGATGAACTGGCGCTTGACGCGGTAGTTGTCCCACACGCCCTCCTGCGCCGGCAGCATCGGCTCGCCCGTGAACAGGTCCAGACCCACGGCCTCGCCAGAGTTCAGGTGCTCCTCCTGCACCGCGATCAGCGTGTCCTGCACGTCCAGGCCAGAGTTCTCCGCCAGCACCTTGGGGATCACAAGCAGCGCGTCCGCGAACGCCTGCACGCCGAGCTTCGCGCGGCCCTTGACCGTCGCGCGGTACTTGTTGAGCGCTTCGTGGGCGACCAGCTCGAACGCGCCGGCGCCAGGCACGACGCCCTTGTCCTCGATCGCATTGTTGACCGCGCGGATGCCGTCGCGCACCGCGTCCTTAATCTGCGCGATCGTGTGCTCGTTCGGGCCCTTGATCAGGATCGTGCACGACTTGGGCTGCTGCACGTCCTCGATAAACGTGTAGCGCTCCTCCCCGAGCGTCTGCTCGTACACCTTGCCGGCGTAGCCAAGCATCGACTCGTCCATGTCCTCGGTCGAGTTGATCGGCATGCCGCCGCACGCAAGCGTTATCCGCTCCATGTTGCGGCGCTTGGCACGGCGCAGCGCCAGGATGCCCTCCTTGGCCAGCATGTCGAGCGAGAGCGGGTCGATGCCCTTCTGGTTGACGATCACGAAGCTCTTCTTGTTCTCGTCCGTGCACAGCTCGCGCTTGAGCTCGATGATCTGCTTCACCTTGTCGTCCGTGAACTTGCGCTCGGCCTCGACCATCTTCTCGCGCTGCTCCGCGCTGTTGTAGAAGAAGCCAGAGTTCACCTCGCTCTTCTCGTACTCGAGCGACACGTTGCACGTCATGATGTAGCAGTTCTCGAGCGACGTCGGCATGTCCGGGTGGCGCGACCCGTGGTCCAGCACCAGACCCTTGATCAGGCGCGTGTCGCTGCTTGACTGGTGCATCATCTGCATTATTCAAGCCGGCAACGGTGACACAGTCAGCAAGGTCAGTGAGTGAACCACGCAGGAAGAAGCGAGATGATGGCAACTCACGTGCATGATCTCGACCATGTGCAGGTCGATGGGACGGTTCGGCTGCGCGATCGTGAGCACCGCGTCCGTGACGATCTCCGTCAGCTGGTCCGCGAGCTGCAGTTGAAGCGCGCGCGAGACGCGTCAGTCAATGTCTAACGCTTTCAACATGCAAAGGGCAAGCGAGACTAGGAGAGCGGTCGGTCACCTTCTGGTCGAGCTTGGTGCGCAGCGACGTCCGCGCGACCGAGCAGAGCAGCTCGCGGTCCTTCAGGATGTCCTCGCGCACGACCTTGAGCGAGTCGAGCACGCGCAGCGTCTCGTCCTTGGCCAGCTCAAAGCCCTCCGACAAGATGCGCGGGTGCAGTCCATCGGCCAGGAAGCGCTCCGCGTGCTTGAGCAGCTCGCCGATGAACAGCACCGTCGACGTCGTGCCGTCTCCCTTCAGCACCGCCATTGATTAAGCAAGTAGCAGCTGGGTGTTAGCGCTCTCCAGCCCCTCCTCATCTTCTTCCTATCGACTGTAGTAGCGCGGCCTACCGTCACGTCGTCCTGGGCCGTGGCGGCGCGCGCAATGAGCGCGGCCGTCGGGTGCTGGATCTGCATCTCATGGAGCAGCACGTTGCCGTCCTTGGTCAGCTTGATCTGTCCGGCGCCGCCCACGAGCATCTTGAGTGTGCCGCGCGGGCCTGGAAGGGTCGTTTAGAGCGCGTTAGACCCAGCGAAAGGGCGGGGGAGGGGGCGAGGGGGAGGGCCGGCACGAGATGGAGGGGGGAGCAGGACGAGTCAGTCGACGCACCGAGGTTGGATTTGAGCACGCCCTGGAGCCCCTTGGCGGCGCTGACGTTGACCATCAGCGCCTGCGACTTGCTGACGATCTCCGCGTTCGGGTTCATGCCGCGCACGCTCATGGCGGTCGAGAGGAGGCGGGCGCGAGGACGGAAGGGGCCGCGGAGCACGCTCGCGAGGTTTCAATGGCGACGACTTGGAGCGCGAGTGGCTTGGATATCGCACGCGCGTGGCGTGGTTCGCACCGCTAAGTTCGGATATCGCACTTTAGATTAGGCTCTCTACAAATATCAAAACACGGTTATATACAAAATATCAAAACACGGTTATATACAAAAATATCAAAACACGGTCCACTCGAATACCAAAGCACGATGATTCGATGGGGATGACTGCAACTTGACCGAGTTGACGCTGCATTGCTCCGTCTTTTGGCCTCTTCAGCACGAGTCGAGACGACATGTGTACAATCGCAAATACATTGTCGCTTCATTGTCGAATAATTAGGGGCCGCGCACGGACGGGATTCACAGTCTAGTCGCGGCATGCGGCTGCTCTATAGCTCGCGACCGACGAAGCTGGAGATAAATGGACGCCAGCGCCTGCAACCGGCGCGGCGGACTTAGTTGCCACTCTGCGTGTCGTGGAGCAGCTCCTCCACGTCGACGTCGTCAAAGCCGTCATCGTCGTCGTTGGTAGCAGCAGCAGGTCTTGTGCTCTGCTGCGTCTCGCTCTGGATAAACCGGTCGGCCTCTTCCTCCAGCATGCTGTCCAGGTCCAGGTCATCCTCGTTCACCGCGCCTGGCAGTTGCGACGCCTCAGTGTCGTCGACACGCTGGCGCACGACGCGGTCCGGGAGGCTCGTCGACATGGTTCGCGGCCGCCGCACGCCCGCGGTCCGGCTCGAGGCGTCGCTCTCCGCCTCGGGCTCGGGCTCCGGCTCGGTCTCGGGCTCCGCCTGCGGCTGCGCCGTCTGGGTCGCTTGGCTCGTCTGCGTGCTTTGCTGCTCGCTCTGCTGCGTCGGGAGCTGGTACCGGCAAGTCGGGCACACGTTGTGCTCGACGAGCCAGGGCGTGCCGCAGTCCTTGTGGAACGCGTGGCCGCACGGGAGCGTCATGACCTTGTCGTCCTTCTCGTAGTCGCACAGACAGATGGCGCAGTCACAGTGCTTCTCGGTCGCCGTCATGGCCGCCGTCCACGTCTTGACCGGCAGCTTGTCCAGAAAGTTCTTGCTCGTCGGCGGCGGGCCGTGCTGCTCGCTCTGGCTGCGCACGAACAGCTCGTGCAGCGCGCGCATGACGGGGTCGCCGCCCGCGCTCGCCCCGCTGAGGCCCGCGAACGGCGAGCCACCGCCCATGATCGAGCTCAGGTACGCGGCCGGCGACGGCGTGAACGCGACCTGCATGCCGTCCCCGAACTGCACCCAGACCGTCGGCGGCGGCGGCACGAAGAACACGAACGACTGTCGCTGCTGCGGCTCCTGCGGGGCCGGCTGGGCCGCCGTGGGGCCGCCGCTGCTGCTGTTGCTCGCGCTCATTTCGCTGGTCGGAGCTTGTTCTCGTTGATCACTCGATGCAAATTGCCGAATGCCTTGGACGCTTTCTTGCCCGCCCTGGTGTTCTCACTGTTCCAGCCGATTGCGACAACAGATGGGACAGGTAGACGGATGGTGATTGGCCAGAAGGAAGGTCGAGTAGACGATGCGATTGGCCAATAATGAAGAATCCAGGGCATTCTAGACCTTTCGGCGAATCCGGCGCGCCGATTGGTCGGCTTCCCCTTCAACGTGCGTTTGTCTGAGCGCCAGAGGGTGTTGACGCCAACTCGGCGAATATTCGTGAACGACAACTGCGGCGGCACTGTCCATAGCACCATTGCCGCAATGCATCGTCTTGGATGTCGCCCAGTTGCTGATGCTGGTGGCCTCGCTGTCCTTGTCCAGATGAGACGAGAAGGTCCCACCAATCAATGCTGACGGAGGCAAACATATTGTCGCTTGTATGTCAAGATACGAGGATCAGAGAGCTATTTTTGCCTCGGGAAACGCCTGTTTCGCTCCGCTCAAAGTGCAGGCCACGTCCAGTCGAATTGACAGCGCGCGGGCGTTCATCGAGGTGTTCGCATGCAGCATCGACGCCTTGCATGACGCGCACCGGACCTGTTCGGCGCATGCGATTTTCTCATGGATAATGCTGGATTTTGAATATCTACCAATCAAATCCTCCTATGATCCATTTTATCATCTTATTCACCAATCCAGATGCGGCAAAGCGAATCAAAAAGGGTCACGTTGAAGAAGCTCCGAGCGAGCGTAGCGTTTTTGTCGCCAAGAACCGCCGGCAACGCCTAGAAGGTCGGGCGTTCCAGGCGGCGGATATGGACGTGGTAGGCGTCGGCATCGCCGCCGTCGACGTCATCTGTGAGGTGGACTCGTACCCGAGAGGTTCGTCCGCGTCCCGGCCTGTGTGTGCGGCGTATCTGGTCGCTTCAGGCGGATCCTTACGCCCGTGTGGATGTGCGCGGATCGGCGGTAATGCTCGGCGACAGAGGATACGAAGGTGACGACGATTCATGCGCCGCCAGCAATCACCTAGAGCGCTCTATTGCAGTTCTGACTGGCGCCTCGGTGTCTGCTGCAGTCGCGCGCGCTGTCGTCCAGGAAATGCAGGTGCGAGCGGCGTCGACTGCGCTAATGGAGCGACCCGAGTCACTGATCACCGCAACTCGTGGCAGGGGCGGGAACGGCACGAACGCGCTGGCTGTCTGCGCGCAGCTTGGCGCGCGCTGCAAGTGGATCGGCGTGTCGACAGACCCCGCGACGGACCCGGACGCGGCGCTGGCGTTCCACGAGCTCGAGGCCTTCGGAGTCGACTGCTCGTTCGTCAACACCTCGATGTGTGGGAGCTTCCCTGTTTCGGTTCGTGAGAGCTTGCTGTACTACCGGTACTTGACGCTCGCCATGCCGATCTGACGATGGCGAGGCAGTATATCCTCACGAGCAGGCAGACGGGGTCGCGCACCATCGTGCACCACCGTGGCATGCCAGACATGAGCCTTGAGGTCTTTGAGGACGCGCTGGCCAAGTACCTTGCGAGTCGCCAGGGCGACAACCGCCGCGCCTGGTTCCACTTTGAGGGGCGGAACATGCATGTCGTGCTCCAAATGATGAGACTCGTACGCGACAAGGTCCCGGACGTCACGCTCTCCGTGGAGATCGAGGCGCTGCGATACGACTGGCAGATCGCCAAGAAGTACGTGGGATCGCAAGCGAGGAGATGGAGGCGAGGGCCTGAACTTTCTCGTGATACTCGTGTATTCAGGCTCACGGCGGCGTGCAACTTCGTGTTCGTGTCGAAGGACTATCTTCGAGAGAGACTGTCGCTCGAGTCGGCGGAGCAGTTCTTCCGGCGCCTGCTGGCTGGTGACTGGGAGGAAGACTGGCATGCCAACGTGAGGGCGGTCATCTGTCCGTGGGGCACCGAAGGCGTCTACCACCTGGACATGCTCTCCCAATCGACTCACCACAACCCAGCCCAACGCTTGGCCAATGTGGTCGAGTCTGTTGGAGCCGGCGACACGTTCATCGGGGCGACGATCGCTGCTTTGAGTGCTAGCAACGGGGCGTGCTCGCTGGCGTTTGCTCTTCAAATCGCGTGCCAAGTTGCAGCTGCCAAGTGCACACAGCAAGGCTTCGAGCTGCCACTCAACTCGTTGGCCGCGTGGCGCCGCGACCTCTACCCTGATGTCCAGGCTGTGTAGTGTCGTCTTTTACCAGTCGAGAAACGAGAGCATGTCAATGCTTGATTACGAAAAGACTAGACTAATGGACATGAATGGGGCTACTCCGGCTTCTCGTCGCTCGTACCATTCCCTCGAACTCTATCCGAACAGCGAAGGGTACTCGCTGCTATCAGCGTCACTAGACAGATTTGAGGGACTTGTGGTGCTGCTAGCCGTCGCAAAGCCTGCGTCTGAAGTTGACACCGTCGAGTAGACACCGTCGTGGTGATAAGCATGGTGGCTCACCTCGCTCTTCTCCACGACTTCTCCAGCAGGCATCGCTTCAGAGAAAGCAGTGGGGCTGTCTACTTCCTCCGCGACGGCGACCTCTTGAGGCACTGGCTTCATTCCGTGGTCGACGCCAATCATCTCGCACAAAAGGTCGATAAACTCGTCGGCACGGCATCCCGGCGGCTGCATCTTGTTGATCGCCCAGTCATGGAGGCGCATCTTGCCCTTAACTCCGCCCGGCTCGACAGTGACGTCGATGCGGCGCCAGCGCTTCGCTTGCTGCTGATGACACAGCATCGAATGGGGGAACTCGACCTCGTGCTTGTTGTCGCAGTCGTAGCCTTCGATGCTGGGGAAGCGAGGCGCCGTGGAGGCATCCAGCCCAATGTGAGGCTCCTCCATCTCGACGGAGGCGTCCACGTGCATGTCCATGCGGTCGACGAACGCGGGATGGTCAGCCCCACAATCGCACCTCTCGTCAAACCCGGAGTGGTGAATGTGCCACCGCCAGTCGACGAACCTGTCCGTGAGGAACGTGCTCTTGTACGGACTGTAGCTTCGCATCGACGCGGACGGGAACGGCACGACCACGTCGCCATCCGTCATGGCGACTAGAGTGCCGTGCCTGAACTGCTTGAGCGCACGGACGAACTCCGAGTCCGGCTCGCTCATCACTTCAAGCAATGGCCGGCTTGAAGCCGAATCCCCCGCCTCTGGAGGGGCAGTCTCTGCTGGTGGCGAGGGAGTGAAGCTGAACCGACTGGCAACTGTCGGCGCCTCTGCAGTATTGGCTGCGACATCGGAGAAAATGTCAGCGCCGTATCACGCGCGTCATGAACTCGTCATCGAGCACACTGCACCAGCAACGCGAACGAACGTACCGTCCATCAGCAGGTCGATGCCTGTTTGTCCGTAGATCTTCTTGGTGGCGAGCACCTTGTGCACGCCGATGCGCAAGATGTTCTGTTCGGCCGTCCCAACGCGTTAGACGGCCGTTGCGCTGTCAAAGCGACGCATGCTGGTTGGCACGCAAGAACGCACCTTGATGGTGGACGGCCCGCGCGCGCGGCGCGAGCCGAGGTGCGGTGTGCAGATGGTCACGAAGCTCACGTAGTCCATGTTGAGCATGCTGAGCGCGTCCATGAGCTGCACGATGGCGAAGCGCGCGTAGAGCCCGCCGAGCGAGTGGCCGACCATCGACAGCTTGTAGCGCGGCACGCGCGGGTCGAGCTCGCGCGCCAGCACGGCGTCCACGACCTCGTTGGCGAGCCGCGTGCCGCCGATCTCGACGCCGAGCGACGTGCTCTGGTGGTTGGCGCTCGACTTGACCACGAGCAGCTGCTCGCGGCCGAACTTGATCGCGAGCGCGCTCTCCACCGCGTCAAAGTCGGTCGGCGAGCCGTTGTTCCCGTGCACGAGCACGACGATGTGGGGCGGCAGCAGCGGCCGCGCGTCCGCCATTGCGCGCGCGGGTGGGTGGGCTACAGAGGGCTACAGAGGGCTATAGATGGCCGAGGGGGCGGCGGCTGGCGCGGGCGGGGACGCGGAGGACGGACGCGGAGGACGGACGCGGAGGACGGACGCGGAGTGACGCCCGCTCGGCAACTAATGGGAGCGAAGTGTATGTGACACCGTTTCTCCCATGTTGTGTTTCTCCCGCATAATGCTAAACTTACGTTGATTTCGGAATTATGACGATTGTATCGTAAAAGAGATCCGAGTACTGTACCGTACACATGCGATGTGGGGGCAGACGACTCGCCCTGTCGGTCAATTGAGTAACGAGTCGATGCTCACCCCGTCACAATGTGGTGCCGCATTAGCTGTCATGGCACCACAAACGCTGTGCAGATACGGACGTCGAATTCGAGCACACGGTCAGACCGATGATCGGGCGGATGGTAAAGACGCCCGCGGTATCGTCTTACAGCTGTCTCTCCAGACGTGCAGGGCCATTGTGTTGGCTACATGGAGCTTCACCTGCTTGATTCGCGGCGATTGTGGATCCATGTCCCGCGCTCTGGACTCGCAGCAGTCATTGCCAGTGGTGCGTATCATTTGCTGTCTATCACGCGGATTTTCAGCGCAGTGGGTTCACTTTGGGAGTGCGGCCTCTCCCTTCCAGCTTGTCCGTTTTTCAATGCCCTACAACTATAACACTCCTCGTCATCCGCGCAACGTGCGCCACTTCCGATCGGACGTTTCCTGCCCCTGTCCATCTCAACCGCGCGACCGGCGAGCGCACTCCATTGGCTGAAAATGCCGTTACTGCACCCAATCGCTCGACGGCGACCACAAAACTGGGTTCGACTACGCGAGAAATCAGTCACTTCCGCCCAAAAGGGACCAAAAATTCGCCCGATTGCACTTTCCCTTTGGTCACACAGCGAGCGTCAAGGCGTCGGGCGTCAAGGTCAAGGCGGTGGTTCGTGCCGCGCCCTCCCCTGGACTACCAAGCTCTAGGCCAGCATGGGCGACTCGTCGGCGCTGGGCGGCGTGCTGATCGGCATCGGCTGCTCCGTCTTCGTCGTCTTCTGCGCTATCATCATCTGCGCGAACCTCGCCCGGCAGGAGGAGTACTCGTACGAGATCGACATGATCGACGGGCGCGACCTGCTGCTGCGCGAGAACCTCGCGGACACGGTCCTGGACGACGGCAAGAGCGAGTGGCAGTGCATCGTGTGCCTGCACATGAACCACCCGAGCCACGACACGTGCACGCTCTGCGGCGCGCACGTCGAGGCGTCGCTCTTGACGGGCACGGCGCTCGCGTCCACGCACCTGCTCACCAACAACTCGACCTTGCTCAGCGCGACCGTGCTGCGCAACAACCCGTCGTTCCTGCTCACGTCCTCCGAGATGCCGCTCCTGCGCGCCAGCTCCTCGGCCAGCGACAACGCCGTCGGCTCGCAACGCAAGTCGGCGCCGGACTACTCGGCGGCGGACGCGGCGGCGATCGACCTGACCATGAGCGTGCGCCAGCGCGCGCTGCGGTACCGGCGACTCAACCAAATGCAGCTTAACCAGAAGCAGCGCGGCGCCAGTCGCCGACGACTATGGCAGCGCGTGCCACTCCCGAACGGCGCGTTCGTATGGGTGCGCACGACGACCCACGCGCCGGTGCTCCACAAGTCGGACGCGCTCATCGCCAAGCTGCGCAACAACACGTTCCTGACCAAGAACCCGCAGGCCAACCAGCTCCACGGCGAAGTGGCCGAGCAGCTGCACCGCAAGAACGCGGCGTCCATGGGCTTCTTCACCGAGCTCAACGACGCCGGCAAGGTCGCGTGGCGCAAGACGGACTCGGTCGCCATCGACGTGGACGGCGGGCTCCACGACATCCTTCAGGATGACAACATTGACTTTGAGGGCGTGCTGTCCATGAGCTTCCGCGAAAAGAAGCGCTGGCTGCTCAAGAAGGTGAGCGCGCTCGCCGTGCCGTACACCGAGTCCATGTTCCGCGTCGACGCGCGCCGCAACCACGTGCTGGAGGACTCTCTCGCGCAGCTTGGCGGGCACATTGAGCCCGTTCGACTCCCGGAGCACTTGAACATCGCCTTTATCGGTGAGCCCGCGCTGGACGCCGGCGGTGTCTTGCGCGAGTGGTTCGGCATGGTGTGCAAGGATCTCTTCAGCTCCGAGCTCGGGCTGTTTACGACCACGCACGCCGAGAACCTGAGCTACTGGATCAACCCGGCGTCTGGCAAGAACCAGCCGAACCACCTGATGTACTTTCGCTTTGCTGGCCGCCTTTTTGGCAAGGCAATCCTGGAGGACCTCGTGTTTGAAGCTCACATGGCCCTCCCGCTGCTCAAGCACTTTCTCGGCGTCCCCATCACGTTTTCGGACCTCGAGTTTCTGGACGAGGAGCTGCACAAGCACTTGTCGTGGATGCGCGACAACGATAACGTTGACGCTCTCTGCGTCACGTTCTGCGTGCAGGGCGATGATGGCGAACTGGTCGAGCTCAAGCCTGGTGGCGAGGACATCGACGTCACGGACGAAAACAAAATGGAGTACCTGGCGCTCATGCTGCGCTACCGCATGCTCGGGTCGGTTGCGGACCAACTGAGTGCCATGCTGACCGGGCTGTACGAAGTGATCCCCAAGGCTCTTCTGACTGTGTTCGACTATCAGGAGCTGGACTTTTTCCTCTGTGGCCTCCCGACTATCAACATCAAAGACTGGCAAGCCAACACCAATGTGCGCCACTTTTGCAGCGAGCGCGACTCTGCAGGCATCGAGCGCGAAATCCAGGTCATCTGGTGGTTCTGGGAAGTCGTCGAGTCGTTCTCGGACGAGGAGCGTGCTCGGCTGCTCCAGTATGCGACCGGATCCACTCGTGTGCCTGTCGAAGGGTTCAAGGCCCTGACGAGTGCGAGCGGATTTGTGCATCCATTCACGCTGCAACTTGCCCCACGCGGTCCGCCGCCGGCGGGACTCTGTCCGCGCGCACACACCTGTTTTAACCGTGTCGACCTGCCGCTGTACGACTCCAAAGAGGAGCTGTCGACATATCTGACACTGGTACGTTTGCACTTCGCGCCGTCATCGTTGCTGCGTGTGCACCGGGCTTACCAATGTCTTCCTGATGTTGTGATCGCTCTACAGGTGATTCAAATGGAGATTACGGGGTTTGGCTTTGAGTAGCGCGGAACCTCCCGCGCGAGGTGGCCGCCAGGATAGTGTACAAGAAACGGAGTGGCGGTGCGTGCACCGCAGCCCCGGCCTAAGCTATGATAAATGATAGGGCGGCAACTCGATTGTTGCAGCCAGCAGGCCGAGTGTCTGGGTGTTCGCTCGCAGCAGTCCAGATGCAGAATGGGTCAAGGTGTCGATGTGGCTGAACGCTGCTGCGCTCCTGTGAGGACTAACTTTAGTGTGCTCGCTGTCTCAGATGTAGAAACAGCGCCAACCTTGTCTATACTATTTATACTGGAGGCGTTCGCCTCACCTCACTCACATTGCTTCTCCAAAGCCGACACGATGAAGACACCAGGAGACGGGAGCAGCACCAGTAGCGCGGGCAAGAAGCGGCACAAGCGGCGGCCGCACGCTACTAGCGAAGGCAGCAGCGGTCCGAACGAGTGCTCGGGCGACGACAAATGCGAGCTGTGCTCGTCCCATTTGCCAACAACTCGGGGGTCTTCTGGCGAGAAAAAGAAAACTCACAGCACGCCGCATCTTCGTGGCCACGGTGCAACCTTTGATCCGTCGATCGTGACCGCATTCTACTGCAAGACGGCTCGACTGTATGGGCTGCTGCACCAGAAGTTGCAGAGTGCCAGCGGTGCCGAGTTCACCGAGGACGGAATACTCTTGCTAGGCAACCAGATGACGGATATCGTGGCCGAGGCGTTGTCGATCACCCAAAGCGCTAACGGCAACAGCACATATGGAGGGCCTAGCGGCTCCGGCAATCCGTTCGTGATGCTGCTGTCCATGATACTGCCACCGCTACGCAAGTTTCTCTCCTGGACGTGGACGACGCGAGGTGTTTGGTACAGCGCCGCCGCTCCGTCTTTAACCTATCAGCAGAAGCACGCGGTTGTGGTGACTCCTGTTGCAGACAACACGGCGAGGAGCAACACCAGCACGGGTAGCAACCGCATAGTCGTCAGCAACACAGTTCTGTGGTCGATGCTAGCGCAGCACGATGCCATTACCTCGCTTACAACGCTGTTCACCGGCATCTCGCGACTGACTGAGCAAAGTGAAGACGAAATGGCAACCTCGGAGCTGAGCTCATCTCTGTCAGCCTCGCAGTCGTCATCGACGCCATCGCTCGAACCGCCCGGGAGCCTCGGCTTGCGTCGCATCTCGCAGGTGCACCACATCGTGCTCGAGTTTGAAGACACGTTCTCTGAGTATCGCGTATGCCTCGCCGAGCTCACTGAGTGCCTTGTCGAGAACATGCAGACGGTGCGACGGCCACCATGGCACGACGAGTACTTTGGTTGGTATTGACATGCGCTTTATTTTGTATGCAGATCGCCAGTCGTCTTTGTCGACCAGTGCTCACGAAAGACACGTCCAAGGCGCGCGGCTCTGTGGTAAGACGAACAAACTATCTGTGTCAAGCACTGCGTGGCCAATGATCACAGCTCTAATCCGCTTGGATTGCCACCATTTGCGTCAAACTACGCGCAGAACGAGTTCGTCGAGCTGCTTGTATTGCAGATCCTGGATCCGGTCGCGAAGCGCTTCATCGACTCTCCCTCGCCCTCGCGTCTCTATCTCTTCCCCCACCTCCTTGACAAGTGCATCTCGGTCGTAATCGAGTACGTGGATCCCTGATCCTTTGAAGTTTGATCCTATGCGGACGCATCACCTGACAGACTCCTGTGTTTGTTGGTCTGTAGCGAGTTCATTTTGCGCCAGAGTGCGCGGATGAATGAGATTGAGGCCGCACAGATCGATAAAGCAGCCATGTACCTGCGCACCTGGAGTCTGCGCGTCGAGACCAACTATAACGCACGTGCGCGAGCCGTCGAGTCCCCCAGTCACGCCCATACTCCTGCGAACGGGGCTTCTTCACCTCGTCGGCCGAGTTTGCTTGTGCGCAGCGGTAGTGACGATGTCAAGGCGCAATTTCGCAGTATTACTGAGTCTCCGAACGAACTGGATCGACCCGCTTCGAGTGCTGGCGGCTTGACCCTGTACCGCGCCAACACGAGCCAGGACGACTTTCGCGGACGGATGGACGCACGATTGGAGCTCACAACGCTTGACGGCTTCAAGCGGCTGGATAACCACATCAAGCCCTGGCTTCATGCTGGGAAGGGAGACGCCGCGACAACGCTGCCGCCGGTTCGCTCACGGGCCGAGGGTCTGCGCGAGTCCTTAGTGCGCACGTTTACCGCTCGGAACAGCGGCGGGTCGGTGCGCTTTGAAAAATAGCCGTCTTGCGATTAAACCTCGACGACGGCGTCGATTATCCAGACCATAAGCGTCGACGGCCGGTCGTATTCGAGCACATGAGGGATGCTGCTCACGGGGTACTCTCGCGCGACGAAGCGCGTGAAAGCAGCGTCATCGGCGTCCTGGCGCTGGCTGGTTGTGGCGACTGTTGTACACTGGTGACACCTCACGCGGTTGGCACCAACGACGACATGATCGCAGTTGTGCAGGCACAGATGTTCAAGGAAGACATCGTATCCGAGCGCCACGACGCTCATCGTTGAGAGCGAGAACACCGGTCGACGCTCGATCGCCACGACGACCGTAATGTCTCGGGAAGTGCTCAGCAAGACGCTCCGCACTGCACACAGGAAGGCGTGTGCGGTTTCCTCATCGTACAGAACGTCGCTGCGCAATTGGAGAGCACGACAACATCAGACATATCGACGAGCGTGCACGAGCCCGGAGATGTATCCGCGTACCTGGCGATGACGATGTTTAGCTGGCCGAGATCTCCAGCATCGGCTCGAGTCCAGCTGAATCCTGTAGGAGAAGGCGCAGGAGACGAAAGCCCAGGGCCCTCGCGCGTGGCTGATGGTCGCCACGGTAGCTCGCTGTCGCCCCAGTCAAAGACTCGAAGGCGTGGGAGGCGGGTGCTGGCCAGCTTCGGACCGTTTGCTGTCGAAGCCGCCACCACAATGGATGGGTCGTTGCGGCGACTGCTTTCGCACAGGCTATCACTCTCGAGGCCCGACCGTGGCCAGCAGTTGCGCGTCGCATTCAACTGCGCCAAAGCGAGGGCTTCGGCGTCGGCGTCGGTCGCAAACACACGGCGCGCTACTCGAGCGACGACAATCGACGCCAGTCCTGGTCAAACCGGGCGGATTCAGGCTGTTAGCGCTAGTCGTGAAGGTTCCCGGGAGAAACAACGCGCTTACCAACGCCGCAGCCAAGTTCGAGCACCGTCGCGTCCGCAAAGAGCTCCTGCACCGCAATAACGCGCCGACATGCGCGTTGGTGCATCAGATCAACGGACAATCAGTCGCGTCGCAGTCGACGGTCGTGGGGCCAGCAGTAAACCCACCGGCCTGGCTTCGACAAACTCGGTAAGCAGCAGCGCCGCTCGCCAGACCTGCGCGCCCGCAACCTGCCACGGCGTTCGCGAACGCACCAGTAGCTCAAAGCAGTCGCTCTGGTCGATTTCTCCTTGCTGCAGCGGTTCCAATGCGTCGCCAGCCCGACCGCTTCCATCCCGGTGCTGCGGACAATCTCGCGCGTTCTCCTCCGATCTACGCGGCTTCTTGGCGCGCGGCGGGTCCAGGTCACCGTCGGCATCGACGAATCGTGAGAGCATTGCTGCATGCCGACGCCGAACGACCACAAGCTCCAGGTCGTCGTCGTCGGCTTGCTCCTGCTCACCACAAACATTTCATCAGACATGACGTCAAAGAGCGGATCAGTGCGTGGCCACCGCTCACTCTCTCGTGACCGCGCCGCCGCGACACGCAGCGCTGCAGCTCCTCCTGCACCTCGGACGAGACCCAATGGCCTCGCTCGCCATCGTCGGGCGCTCCGAGCTCCTCCAGCTCGGCGGCATCTCCACGCCTCGCCATTTTCGAGAGTCACACGAAAGTATCCGCCCAGAAAACGTACTTAATGTGATCAATACGAAAATCAAGTGTGACTTGGGCTGCTGGCCGCATTGACCGCACAACATAGCGACCGACAGTCATGCCGCCGATCCGCGTCCTCCTCGCGCTCGCGGCGACCTGCAGCGCCGGCGCCTTCGCCTCTGGCGCCTCGTCCAGCGCGGTATCAACGCTCTCGCTCTGGCCCGCGAGCTTGGAGGGATCGCTGGCGCACTCACTTCACGGTACGCGATCGCATCTCATGCATGCTGTAAAGACCCTTGGACTGAGATCGTGCGCACAGGTGGCGATGTTGAGGTCTGCGCCAATGGAGGCGGCGGCGTCCTGGCCGCATACTCGGCGCGACTAGCGGCGGATGAGCTTCAGGTGCGTTCCGCGACGTTTACAGTCCGTCTCGTGCTCCCAACCGCTAAGTCTGCGATCGTCTCGGACGTCTAGACCAGCCTTCTACCGCTCATCCGCTCCATCAAAGTACGCTGCCTAAGGTCCATTACCCCCACCGTCACTGCCAGTATATCGCTGACAGACCCGCTACCTGATGATCAGATCACATGGGTCCCTACAAGTGACGTCGCTAGCTCGACATTCAGCCACGCGTTCGCCGCGTCGGACGAGCTCTTCCGCCCCGACGCGGTCGGGGTGCATGTACTGGTTGAGACCTCGTATCGAGAGTCGACCAACGAGGGAGAGATGGAGGAGCAACGCCACGCCGTTGAGGAGAATGTGCGTTCGGTGCTGGAGCAGTCGCTGCCGGGGGTGACGACAGCGCTGCAGCTTCAGCGAGGTATGCAACAGCAGCGAGCCACTCCGCGTGCTCTGCAGGTATCTCATGTCTTGCTGACGCTCTATGCTACGAACGCAGGGTTCTTGGCGCCAGCGCCGTGCGACTTGCTGACCTGGAGAAGTGCAGACGTCGGTCCGCTTTTCAACGCGACTGGCCATCCGTCCTCGTCTCGAGCGTCCTTGTGCCTCGCGGCTTCCTTTCCGATTCAGGAGACCACGCCACTCCAAGCGTTCTGTGCCGCTTCATCATGTGAGCTGGATGCAGCGCGTTCGCGCCTGGAGCCCTCGCTATGGTCGGCGCCTCGCGTTCTGTCTCATGCGACGCAGCCACGGATTGCCTCGGTCTCCATCACGAACCGGGGAGAGCTCGTTCGAGTGGAGATGTTCCAAGTCCACATCTCTCGATCCGAGACACACACGCTCAAGCTTGGCGACGCTTCTGTTGTCGACAGCGAGGTCGTCTTGGTCTCTTCGATCCATCGGGGCCAACACGCGCTCGTGGTGGAGCACCATGCAGTGTCGTCGACTGAGGATGTGTCTTCCGGAACGACGAAGCTCTCGATTGGAACGAGAAGCACTCCGGGGTCGATGGCAGTCTCGACCAACGGGGAGGGCTTCCACCGTCAAATGTCGCTGGACATCAAGATCTCTGACGAGCAGTTTTGTGACAGCGAGCACAGCAAGGTGCTGCTTGTGATTCCGCTCTCTCACAGCGTATACGCTGACCTGGATGAGCTGCGGGTAAGTCGCACGTGTTGCTTGCACAATTCTATGGGGAGCCTGATGGATCTTCGTGGTGGCTGTGTGACGTCGGCAGCGCCTTGAGCGCTTCGGACACTTCCGGGTCCTGGCGTTCGAGAAGCACATCGAGATCGAGCGACCGTCACCCGTGTCCCCGCAGCACACGATCGCACTGGAGATCGACTTGTGAGTTCGAGAGGTCAGCGCAGTGGTCGTTCTCAGCTGTGCTCACTGTCTGCGTCGCCTGTGTTCACACCGCGGAGCAGGCCCGCAACACGACGCGTGCAGACGGAACTCCCGATCCATCTTCGATACCAGGCACCATCAACGACAGAGCATTACCGTCCTGCTGTCGTAATAGCGCCGGAAGCGTTCGTCTTCTGTCCGTATACCGGGAATGCCGCTGCTAACGCTCAGGCTTCCGCGAGTGATGTAGCTTCGCAGCACTTCGAGGTGAGCCCTCAAATATGCAACAGGGGAAATCAATGCTGTCTGGGTGCTGATGTCGTTTCGCTGCAGGCCTGGTGGCACTCTGCCAGCACGAGCACTGGCGAGCAGCCGAATTGGCGCCGCGTCTCGTTGGACGCGCCGATCCATGTGCAGGCTGTGCTCACACCTGTAGGCTTTGTCCCGTCGCAGTCGTTCGTGAGCTCGGTGACGTTCGCGTCGACTTGCGTCGCTGCGATCGTGCTCGTCTGGATCGCCATCAAGCGCACTCCTCAGAGCAGCACCGGTCGTTCGCACTGGCGTCCAAAGCGCGAGTAGGCAGAGGAGTGGACTGCAACACGTTCGAGCGTCTTTGATGAAGACTTGCTTCATTTAGCGTATTTCGTATCGTATTTTCCTTCACGGACACGGACTTGGGGACGTGGGTAATGTAATGCAAGACTCGCAGACCGATGCTACTCAAAGCAGCGGGTCTCGAGGAGCTGCAGTGCGTGCGTCGTGTGGTCCAGTACAAACACCGTGTAGTGGTGCATGTGCCGCGCCTGCAAGTCTCTTGTGTTGGGCGTGGGCGGCAGCGACCCCGGCGTGACGGCGCCGACAAACCCTCCTCGTCCGCGGTCGGACGCGCAGCTGCTGGACTGGCCGTCGTCGTCGTCCGCCTCTTGGTACGTGTCGTCTTCAGAGTTCGCGTACACGACAGTGGCTCGGAAGAGGTTGAGTGGCACGGCCGAGTGCATCATGGACGCCATTCGACGCTTCATCGCCGTCGGCAGCGCCAGCTCTTGCTGCATGTACTCAATGGCCCATCCGGGCTCCAGTCGGTCGTCCTCACTGTCTGCTAACGCGAAATCCTCGTCGTCCTGCCATCCTCGACGGCTCCAGCAGCTGTCCTCGCTGTTGGTGTCGTCCACCGAAGGGAATCTTCGCCGTCGCTGTCGATGGCTCGAGCCCGCCGCTGCGTTCACTGGCGACGTGCACGGCGTCAGGTTGCGTCGCTGCTTGACGTCCGACGCCGACGTCTGGTCCATGGAGAAGCCGAGGATGGAGCACGTTATGTACGAGTACAGCCGCACGAGCAGGTGCTGCTGCTGCTGCTGCTCCTGCTCACTCTTGGCCGTCTGCGCCTGCGACTCGAGACCTAGAGACTCGACGGTCTGTGTGCGTAGCGACCCACGGGTCGAATCAGAGCCATGCTCGCTGTCGGCGTCCGGACGGAGGAGCGACAGCCAAAAGTCGCTGAAGGAGGTGTCCGCGAGCGCCGAGACGGACGTCACGGCCTTGTCGAGCGAGTCGACGGCGAAGCCCGGCAGCTGCGACTGGAGCAATAGATACCACTGGAGCACCGAGGTGGCGCAGTACCGCGCATGGCTGCGGTGCAGCTGGTGCAGGACGAACGCGAGTGCGCGCAGGAGGGACCGCTCGACCTTGGTCAGCACCCGCGCGGCGATGGCCAGCGGTCCGCAGTGGTCGTCCGTAGTCGCAACAGCGGTCGCAGTAGTTACACTGGACGATAGAGGACACTGGTACAGCGGCGGCGCCTCGACCGAGACGGCGAGCGTGCAGGCCATCGATCGCCGTGGAAAGCGCCGTCCGCTGGTGGCTCGCACCAGAATGCCCCTTGGCCGCGATCTTTCAGCCAAGCTGGTTGGCGGCGGGTTGCGATGTGCAGAGAGTTATGTGGCCGGCCGGGTCGCCAGCGCACTCGCGACTCACCGACCATTTGTTTATAGCGGCTCTAATTCGAGAGGACAACACAGACATGCAAATGAAGGAGGAAGAGGAATCCAGGATGGGGCTCCCATCGAGTATATCCTAGTCGCCGCTTGCATGCAATGCATTGGAGCCATTCACGCTCGACCGACCCATCCTTGGCGGCAGTGGGACCGGAGTCGCGGTCCTGGACGCTTCATGGAAGCATGCCGGAAGCAGCGAGCCGAGCGAAATGGTGTCAACTCGTAACCGAGCCGCCGCTAGTCGACCGACTCGAATCGATGGATCGATGCCATGTCACGCCCGACTCGAATCGATGGATCGATGCCATGTCACGCCCGACTCGAAGCCGACCGAGTCGCTACAGTACTTGCTACTCGTACATGAGATCTGCGAACGTGAATGCAACCGTGAGACCTATGGAGACCACGGAAGCGCTTCCAAATCTCCAGACGATCTTCAAAGCGACTCGCGGAATGACGGTGGATCACACACGCTCACTTATCTAATAGTGACCGACACCTCCCTCGATACAGTGACATGCGTCCCACGCTCCGATGGACGCACAGACGAACGGCTCTCGACTCGCGCGCCATGGTCCTGACGGCGATGCTGTCGACGCGGCGCTGCCTGCTGGCTGGCGCCGCGCGGCTCTCGGGCCCGCGCTCGCTCCAGGCTCGCGCTTCGTCTCTTCCTCCCGCGCTGCGGCTCCCGGTGACGCGCCGGTCGACGGCCGCGGTGGCGCCGCGCGCGTTCTTCTCGTCGGTGCCGGTGCACGCGTCGGACGAGGAGAAGCAGACGCCGCAGCAGCAGATCGAGGCTCTGCTGGCCGAGAATGCGGAGCTCAAGAAGGAGGTCGCAAGCCTCAAGGAGCAGCTGGCCAAGAAGCCCGGCAAGCTCATGGCGACGATCCAGCAGTTCGGCATGCCGTTCCTCATCTGGTGGACCACGCTCTACTTCGCCACGGGCGCCGGGCTGTACCTGGCGCTCGACACGGGGCTGCTCGCGGGCGACCAGGCCATCGAGTTCGTCATGTCGCTCGGACTCGACAGGCTCATCGACCCGGAGCGTCTGGACCCCAAGTACGGCAACCTCGCGATCGCCATCATTGTCAACGAGGCGATCGAGGTCGTGCGCTTCCCCATCACGGTCGCCACCATCCCGTACGTCAAGCGCGTCTTTTCGTCCAAGAAAAAGGAGGCCGATGCCAACTAGAGCTAGCTCCACGGCCGGGCTGCCGAGCAACACAGACCAATGCAACGCCCTCTTGTATTGCCGAGCGACTCGTTTGGGGGAGGGAGTGCCTTACTCTGCGCGAGCGCTGATGCTAGGAGAGCTTCCACTGGAAGATGCTGCGGTCGTTACCACCAACCGAAATCACGTACTTGTCGTCATAGCTGAAGCGGACGTTCGTCACGTGCGACGAGTGCCCTCGGCAAGACACGAACCGCGACTGCATTCATGCACTCGATAGTCAATACCAGCCTCGAATCATAATGGCGAGAGTTAGCAGCGTACCGCTTTGAGCACGCATGGGAAGCGGAAGAGCTTGAGCAGCCCCGTGTCGTCGCCCGATGCGAGCAGCGTACGCGACTGAGACGCGCACACGGCGTTGACGTCCGTGCCGTCGGCACACGCCGGCCAAATCCCCTGCACGGGCCAGCCTAGAACGCATGTCCACGACGCCCACTGCGTGTTCTTGAGCGCCATCGCCGAGCGCACCTGCTCGGACGTGTTCGTGTCGCAGAACAGGTACTCGTACGCGCCGCAGTTGGACTGGATGTGTCCACCGTCGGCCGAAAAGTCCAGGTGAGTGATGTAGCTGTTGTGCTTAGCGAACGGCTTGCGCTTGGTCGTCGACACTTTCGGCGCCGACTGTCTATCGACAAACTGTTTGTCCAGCGAGTACAAGTAGATCGCGTTGTCGTGCGAGCCGAGAGCAACCAGCGCGTCGTTGGGGGAGAACTTGACGTCGCTCACCCATTCCTTGGCAGGTCGGTCCTCAAACAGAGGCGTCGCTCTTCCGCTAGTCACATCCCGTGTAGCATACAGACTGAACGCTCCCTCCGTCGACTGCTTGGTTGGTTGAGGTTTGCCTGTCGGTGCGGAGCCTTGACGTCGACGCCCAACACCTCCGTTGTCGCCTCCAAACCCGACCGCGAGTAGTTCTCCGTCGCCAGAGAACGCACACGCACGCGCCTTCCCTGGCAGCTGCGTTAGACTGACCATGCGCTTGGCATCCATATCCCAGACTCGCATCGTGGCGTCGTCTCCGGTTGTCACGAATTGTCGGCGCGATGGGTGCACCGCTAGTCCCCAGAGCTCCATCGAGAAGTGTCCTGAGACCACCACAGTAGGCAACGCGGAATCAAAACTGCCGTTGGAAGACAGAGTCACTGGAAGCTCAAGGATGTCGCTTGAGCACGTTCCGATGAGAAGCATTGCGCCATCTTCGCGCAGACAGAGGCTATTCACGGAAGGCTGTAGACATACGAAGCCGCTGTCGCCAGCCAGTCCACCCGCGTCCGCCAAGCTGTAGGTTCGGATCGACTGGAAGTTGTTGTTCCAAACCACAATGCGTCCGTCCTTGCCGCCACTCAGCAGCACCGACATGCGCTGATCTCTCGAATCCACGAAACTACTTGTCGAGGTTACAACACGGACCTCGCCTTCGTGCGCCTTCACGGCCTTGGAGAGCTGGCTGCCCTTCCAGACGTACAGTTCGCCGGTTGCTGTGCCCGTCACAAACGTATCGTCGGCTCCTCCGCCACCAGCAGCAAACGCACAGCCTGTTGGGAATGCTTGCAGCGTCCCCGCCTTGCCGACCTGACCCTTCTTTGCTGTCATCGAGCTATTGCCTTGGACTGTCCAGACCAGTACGTGCTTGAGACCACCAGTGACTATTGCGTCTCTTGTCGATCCGAAGGCGGCGAACATGTTGACTCCGCGGTCGCCCTTCACTGTCGCTACCAAGCGGGGAGTCGTCCAGGTGCCTCCTTGGCTCGCGTCTTCCCAGAGTGCGACCGAGTGGTTGTCGTCTGCTCCGACGCTCACCAATCGAGTTGAGTCTGTACTAAACGCCAGGGACAAGATGGCGCGTGACTGAGAAGCAACAGTGCCGGCTTTGAGCTCCGACCGCAGCTCGCCCGTGTGTGCATCCCATACTCGAATGACCGGCGCCTTCCCTCGCTCCCCTGTCGCGATCAACGATCGCTGCGCTCCACCAATAGCGAAACTCGTGATGTCGTCGTTATGCCCAACGTGGTGCTTCTGGAAGTGGCTCGCGGCGTCGTAAACCACGCCGACGGCTGCGGTGTGGTATACCACTTCATTGTGCTGGTTGTACACGACATTCTGCCGCACCAAAGCCGACTGGTAGCCGTAGACCCACTCGAGATCGACGCGGACGTCCGGCTCGCGCGCGTTAGGCACTGGCGCATTGCTTGGCGCGACGATGGCACCCACCCACGGCTTGACTGCCATGAACTCGTCCCCTTCGCCGGGATTGGCGTAGGGATCATCAGTGCCCTCTCGTTCTAGTCCTCTTTCGAGGTGTGAGCTATCTGTCGGGTTGTCGGAATCGCTAATCCCTAGGTCGTTGCTGTAAAATTGATCGGCCTTGTCGGAGCGCTCGCTGCTCAAGACAGCCCATTGTATGATGCATCGATCAAGTCCGCCGACGCTGATGAGTTTCGAGTCATTGACGCACCAGCGAACGTTCGTCACGTGGGACGAGTGCGCTCGGAAGTCGTTGCTAGCTGCGTTCTTTTGAACGCACGGGTATCGGAACAACTTGACCCGCCCAAAATCGTCGGCCGCCGCAAGCAGTCGCCCTTTCGAGCATCGTGCGACGGCGTTCACATCTGTACCGTCCGAGCACGGTGGCCAGATACCCTGGACTGGCCACCCGAGCACGCATGTCCAAGTCGCCCAGCTCACGTCCTTGACGCTGCTGGCCGATGTGATGTGCTTGCCCGAGTCTGCGCGACTGAACAGGAGCTCGTACGCCCCGCAGTTGCTCTGAAGAAATCCTCCATCCGACGAGAAGTCCAGGTGGGTGATGTAGCTCTGATGCTTGTTGAACACGCCTGTCTTGCGGACGTTCCAAGCGTTCGCTTTCCGCTCGACGCGATAGAGGTAGATGCAGTGGTCGTGTGAGCCCACAGCCAGGGTTTCTCCGTTGGGCGAGAACTTCAGCTGGCTGATGGCCTGCTTTGACGGCTTGTCCTGAAACACGCACTTGCTCAAGTCGCAGTAGTCCAGTATTTCCACCGCACCTAGGTAATCGATCGCCTGCTTACCGTCATACTTGGCAGTTGCTGACCTTTTCGCCTGATTCTGCGTGCGGCCGCCGTAGCCAAGCGCCACAAGCTCACCACTTGGAGAGAAGGAGCAACTGCGTGCCGCAGCCCGCAATCGCGCAAGGCGCAGAAGATTACGCTTCTCCGAGCACCACACACGGATGGTTTGGTCGTCTCCAACAGTGCAGTACTCTGGTTTTGACGGGTGGCACGCCAGTCCCCATAGCTCCATATGAAAGTGGCCGCGCGTGATGAATTGCATACTTGGTCGTGGACCGGAACTGGCATCAATCTCGACGAGATCGCTGCCCATTGTGCCAACCAGAAGCAAGCGCGATAGTCGTCTGGAGACGTGGATGCTGCGTATGGCCGTGTTCAGTAGTCCGATGGTCGGAGAGATCGCAGATGCCACCTCGGTCAGATCGATATCGACCAGCTTGGCAAACTGCGCGTTCCAAATCGCGATCTTGCCGTTTTTACTGCCACTCACGAGCTCGCTTTCTGTCCCGGGATCTCCAGACACGCTCAACGCGAACACGGGTGAGGATCCGTGAGCGTTCACTCTTCGTGTTAGCTCATTCGACCCTTGGAACACGTACAAATTGCCGTCTGACCCACCAGCGACTGCCATAGAACCGAACGAGGCGATACATTCGAATACGGAGGCAAGCTTCTGCTCTCCAATCTTGCCGAAGACGGCGCGCTTGGAGGTCAGGTTATTGCCTTGCTCTCTCCAGAACCGGACGTGACGCTCGCCACATGTGATCCATTCTTGGGTTGCTGAGTGGTAGCAGATTCCCTTCACAGCGTGCTGCTCCCCCTTAGCACTAGCAATCAATAATCCATTTGCCCAAGAGTGGATCGCGATGCTGTGGTTGTCATCGCCTCCGACACTTCCCAACTTCGAGCCGTCCGAGGAGAAGGAAATGGCCGAGACAAACCGCTGATGGAAGCCCTCAATACATGGTGCGCTTGTGGCGCAATCTTCTGAGCTCCAGACAAAGATCTTGGGGCGTTTCCCCATCTGTGCTGTTGCGAATGTTTTTCCATTTGGATGCGCACAGAGTGCAACAATGTCATCGTCGTGGCCCTTGAAGAACCGCTGCCGAGGAGCAGACTGCTGCTTTTGCTGTATCTTGTCAGCGACGATACCGACAGCAGCTGCATGGTACACCGCCCGGCCGTTTGCATCGTATCGCGCGTTATTGGATGCGTTTTGGCCCTGGTATCCGTGAACATGCTCGAGCTCGAGTTGAACGTCTGGGGCAGCACTGCCAGCCTTCAGTAGTGCGCTCGCGTTTGTCGGTGGCACAATCGCGCCAAGCCACGGCTTGACTGCCATGAACTCATCTCCGCCGGGATCCTCCTCGAGAAGTCCTGCAATAGGCTTTTCTGATCTGCTCTCGTAGATGTCTTCATTTCCAGGCTCGTTCACTTCGTCGTTTGTCTCAGGGCGGAACTCGACTAATGCTACGCTGCTCTTCCTCCGTCTGACATTGTCTGCAGCAATGCTGCCGCTCTGATTGCTGATTTCGATGGTGTTACTGGCAACTGTAGACTGCGGCTTGTCATGCTTCCAGACAAAGACACACCGGTCGTTGCCACCAACGGACACAACATACGCATCGTCGACAGACCATCGGACGTTTGTCACATGCGAAGCATGACCACGCAGCTCAACACTCGAAGCCTTATCGAGTGCGCACGGGTAAAGAAACAGCTTGACCTTGCCAAAGTCGTCGCCGGTGGCCAGAAACTTGCCGTTTCTGGACCGATCGACGGCATTGACGTCGGTACCGTCACTCTCGGGTTCCCAAATGCCCTGCACTGACCAACCAAGTGTGCTTGTCATGGTGTGCCATCGCTCATCGCGAAACGTTGCTGCGCTAGTCACGTGCCGCCCTGTTTGCACTTCGCTGAAGAGGAGCTCGTACGCGCCACAGGTGCTCTGGAGAAAGTTCCCATCCGACGAAAAGTCGATGTGCGTAATATAGCTCGAGTGTTTCTTGAACACATGCCGGCGCGCAAAGCCGTTCAAAACATCGTAGACGTACAACTTGCAGTCGTGGCTTGCTACCGCAAGATAGCGTCCATCCGGCGAGAACTTGATGTCACTGACCCACTTCTTTGGGTCGAAACACGGCTCCTTCACTCGGACCAGCTCGGCTTCTGTATATACGACGAAACCTCCTTGTGGAGCGGCCCCGCGAGTGGCTTCACCGCGTCCTCGGCCTGCTCCACTACGTGGGCCTGTTCTTTTGGCGCCTGTCGCAGACGACTCGGTGCCTCCAAAGCCAACCGCAATCATTTTGCCGTCTGGTGAGTATGCACAGGCTCGAGCAGAGCTCTCACAGTTGGCAGATCGCAACTCGCGCTGGGAGACGAGATCCCAGATCCGCAACGTCTGGTCATCGCCAACGGTGCAGAACTGCGGCTTGGTTGGATGCACTGCTAGACCCCAGAGCTCGCCCGTAAAGTGGCCTGTGAGCAACGGAGACTGAGCGCGGTAACTCTTCCCTGTCTTGGCGTCTACTTCATAGATCTCCGAAGCTTCGGTGCCGACGAGAATCGTTCGCTTATCGGGCGAAAGGCAACAACTTCGGATAGAAGTGTAGTGTCGAGCATTGGTAACGGAGGCAACGCCGTCGCTGATCGCGAAAGGGCCACCGATTTGCTTGAGATTGTCGTCCCAGAGGATAATTTGTCCGTCCTTCCCGCCCGAGAGAAGGACTCCACCCGAGTAGAACAGCGCTGCAACAGCACTTTTGTGTGCGGATACTGCCGCGGTCAGCTCTCGCCCAGAGAACAGGTACAGCTTTCCGTCTGTGGTCCCAATCACAGCAGCGGAAGGCCCGTTGTTGCCCTTGGAGATGCATTCAGCGACTACAAATGGCTGCTGTGTACCCTTTTGGCCCAGCAAACCTTTCTTCGAAGACAGCGCGTTTCCTTCAACGGCCCAGAACTCGACAAACTTCTGCCCGCAGACCACAAATTGCTTGACTGCATTGTTCGTGGAGAAAGACGGAGTTGCTAAGCCGAACGGGACCGCCTTGTTGCCTTTGCTCGTGATCTTGAGAGCTGTAGTCTTCCAGGAGTCTTTCGACTCGTAGATTGCGACACTGTGGTCCTCGTCTCCGCCAATAGACACGAGCGTGTCAACAGCTGCAAATGCGAGTAGTAGCACCCCTCGCTGATGAAAGCCCTTCAATACACACGTCTGCTCGGCCGACTCGAGGTTCCACACGATGATCTTGGGTTGCTTTCCGATCTCTCCGCTTGCTGCCACGGGGAGCGTTTGGTGCACGCACAGCGACAAGATGTCGTCCGTGTGCGCCACTAGGTGTCGTTGTTGCATCGTCCTCGTATTTAGCACAACGCATACGGCAGCAGCTGGGTAAATAATTTCGTCAGGCCGCCCGGAGACGCAGCTCTTGGTTGTCGATATATACCGGAGGTTGTTTCTGCTGTTCTCCTGCGCGCTGTAGCCGTGGACCCAGTCGAGCCGAAGTGAGATCGCGGGTGCTGCACACGACAGTGGTGGCACTTTTGTCGGAGGCACAATGGCTCCTTTCCACGGCTTCACTGCGAGGAACTCGTCGCCAGCGTCGCTTACTACGGTTATATCTGCTGGCGAGTCCACGGGAGACGATGCCTGGGTTTCGTCGGCGTTTAACTGGCGCACCCTGCCCCACTCCTCCGCTTCCTCCGCATCAGGATCACCTTGGTCCACTTGAGTCGATTCATCGCTGTTCGGTTGACCAGAGATGAGATCGAACAACGAGAAGATCGACCTTGTGCGCTGGTTGGAAGTACAGTACTGTCGAAACTGCTCGCAGTTGATCGTGTCTTGCGCGTCTTGTGCGTCTTGCCGCGACGACGGTACCACCCCCCCAGCGCTCCGGATGTCACGAAAGATCGATCCGGCGAGTGCCATGACCTCGTCCTCATCCACCAGTCCAGGAAATGTTGTCTTGGCACTGGTGACAGCCTGGTTAGGGGCTAATCGAACTCGGAGGATTTTGTCGAGGCCGCTCAGAGTCGACTTGAGAGAGATGGTGAACTCGTCCAGGTCGAGCTGGCCGTCCTCGGACATGTCCCACGAGTCGAAGAGCAGGTCGACCTTGTCGTCCAGAGGCACGGCGGACACGAAGGCGATCGACGAGTAGAACTCCAGCGCGTCGACCACCACGTCGTCGCCACCATCGCGACCGAACGCTCTGTCCCGCGCAAACACGGAGAACGCGCGGTCGGCGTCCGCCACCGCCCGAGCGGTCGAGGCCTGCGGATTGAGCGTCCGCGCGGCGCTGCAGCAGATCGTCCGGAACTGTCCGCGAGTCAGCGCGAACGACGTGGCGTAGTCGTAGAAGGCGCGCCAGTACGCCTCGATCTCGCGCACGCTCAGGTTGTCGAAGGCGGCCATCTCGTCGGCCATGCTGGCAGTGCGGGGGTCCTTTAGCGCGACCTGCAGCGGCGAGTTCCCCATCGTGTACTGGGGAGGAGCTACAGCGACGGGAAGCGAGGCTTAGACTGCGGGTCTGCGCATGTTCTGGCGGATCGCGTTGAAGTGGCAAAGTGTCGTTTGGCGAAAAATCATCCTTTTTGGCCAATGAACGATTGATAAAGGACAGTGTTTTACCCAGTCATATAGCTGTGTGCTCGCTTGGGTCCCAAACTTTGGGAGAGAGCGGACAGGTTGCTAAATTGAGGTGAAAGGACGCACTTTAGTGTCGAGGTTGCTGAATAAGGATGAAATGACCCCCCTGCCAGCACTTTGTATGCCCTCGCACCATTGAAAGTTTTCTCGAAGCCACCGCAAGAAACATGGCCGACATCCAGAACTTCCAGACCTTCGGTGCGTGCCGACGGCGGGGCTGCTGGCGCGCGTGAGCGTGAACATGTGCTGACGAGGCTCCTGTGCGCACGTGTGCCGAATTTGGTGCGGAACAGACGCGTTCAAGGACGCCAAGGATGACTCGGGCATCGGCGGCGGCAAGGTCCACGTGCGCGTGCAGCAGCGCAACGGCCGCAAGTCGCTGACGACGGTGCAGGGCCTGGCGGACGATCTGGACATCAAGCGCATCCTCAAGGCGTTCAAGAAGAACTTCAGCTGCAACGGCGCACTCGTCAAGGACGATGAGCTGGGCGAGATCATCCAGCTGTCAGGCGACCAGCGGACGAACATCCGCGAGTTCCTCGTGGACCAGGAGATCTGCACGGAGGGCCAGATCGTGCTTCACGGTTTCTAAGCACCGCGAGTCGCAGTTGGAGGGGGAGACACCGCTGGCGCTGGCGCTGCTTGGTCCTAATGGAGCCGACATAAGCGCGTAGCAGCCGGTGCCGGTGCCGGTGCCGCGGAGACGAACGGGCAAAGGCTATGTTCACGCTAGATATTTCACGACCAGGAACGTCTTCTTCGTGATGTCTCGCCTCAGTAGACGACGCTTTGCGCTGCTTGCTCTCGGAATTGAAAATGAATATGTGCTCCATGTTTCCCATTGCTCCAGTCTATTACGCCGTCACAACAGGAAGCGCGTCGAGCCGCGGAGGTTCGTCTCTGTGTACGATAACCAGCCCCTCCTCCGACTCAGTTGTGGTGCTCGACCTTGAACGAGGGGAACTCGATGTCCGGCTGCCAGATACCCTGGACGGTCGGGCGATCCGAGATGACGGGCTTCTTGAGCGCCGTCATCTTGCGGCCGCTCGAGTTCCGCAGCCGCTCGAGCTGTTCACGAGGAAGAAATGTGAGTACCTTGATCCATCAGACGCAAAGACTTCTGCAAGCACCTTACCTGGCTCATCACGAACTTGATGTCCTGGTTCTTCACGTCGACGACCTTGCGCGCGGACGACACTGCTAGGCAACACAATACATCAGTCTCCAAACAACGCAGCTAGGCCAACAGACGCGCTTCCGACGCACCGTAGTCGCCGATGAGCACCGGGTGCCGCGCGCCCTTGACTTCCGTCTGGAACTTGACCTGCGGGTTCTCCTTGACGAAGCTCAGGAAGCGCGGGTCGCTGAACATGTCCCTGCAAATAACACGCACCCACTCGGTGTCAGCGCGCTAGAAGCCCGTGCACCGCGGCCACATCACCGCCTGGGTCCTCACCGAATGAAGCGGCTGCTGCCGCCATGCTGGCAGTAGCGGATCGTCACCTCCTTGAGCTGCCACACGCCCTTGGTCGCCATCGTGGTCGGTCTTGGGGGAAAATGCTGTGCCGACCATCTATCGCCGCAGCTCCTCACAAAGTACGATTGTGATTAAGTACGCTTCCGTAAAGTGCGTGTTGCCGCGAAAAAGCAAACAAGCGCTTGGCATACACAAGTTGCGCGGAAAGGCCGACGACGCACAGGATGGCGGCGCGGCCGGCCGCGAGCGCGGCGCAGGTGAGCGCCGAGGCGGAGAAGAACGACATCGACGGGCTGTTGCAGCTCGTGCAGTCGCACCAGCAGCAGCATGAAGACCGCGCGTACGACTCGTCGGCGCCGGCGGCCATCCAGCGCTGCAAGACCATGCTGACCAAGCTGCGCAAGCTGCTGCCCAAGCTCATGCGGCCCATCGCGAGCCTGCCGGCCGGTGCGGCCGTGCCGGTGCTGCAGAATCTGTGCGACCTGCTGCAGCGACTGCTCAGCGGCCGTGTGTGCCCGCACTCGATGATGCTGTTCGTGGAAGGGCGAAACCCGGTTTCTGGGAACATCAGCGGCGACGGAGACAGCGCCGCGGGGCGGGCGCCTGGCGGGTCTTCGCTCGGACCACCGTCGTACACGACGCTGTGCACCATGCTGCTGTACATGGTGTCGTTCTACACGAACGCGACGCTACAGAACGCGCAGCGCCACGTGCTGAGCGTCACCCTGGAGATGGCGCAGCTCCTGCAGCGCAGCGACGTCTACGCATTCGTGCACTTCTTCCAGGACGCCGTGCAGCTGCTTGAAGACGCGTTTCTGCTCGAGGAGTACTTGAAGAACCACGATGGGATCGACCTGCGCGCTGGCACCAGCATCGCCTGCTTCCTCGACACGGCCGTGCACATTTACCAAGACGCGGACGGACCTCTTCGGCCTACAAGTTCGGCTACGCTATGCGGATGCATGCCGACCGATGACATGAGAGAGCGCAATGAGAGGATTGAGCAACTGAAGCAGCTGCTCCCGCCCATTCGAGTCGACTCGTACGTGACCGCACTTACCCTTCGAAGATCCGCCGCAGACCTGGCGCGGCAGGTGGCTCGGCGTCATTGCGACCTTGTCGAGAATGACCGAGCATTTGACCGCCTGTGCCAACTCGCGGGGTTATTTATTGAGAATGACGAAGCGCTGCTTCAAGCTCACATTGGGCACACAGCATTTGAGAGACACGCGGATGGCTTGCCTCGAAGCAATGTCATTGGCGTCGCACGCAGCTCCAAACTGTTGTTGGAGACTCTGCTCGAAGCTAGCAACGGCTTCGCCTCAAGGTTCGCTCGTCTGGCCAGATTGTATTGCGAGCGGTCCGTCGTCAGCAATCACTGGCCTGAGCTCGCAGACTCTGATGTGGCGATCTTGGAGCGTATTCGGGAAGGCTACGCGTGCCACGCTGATACAGTAGCCGACGTGTTGTGGCCATCGATCGAGCAGTTCCTGTCCGCCAACTTTTGCCGCTCCGTGCAAGCAGGTGGGTCTCAAGCAAGTGGGATTTCGGAAGCATACTGGAAGCCAATTATCGGAACTCTTCGACTCCAGTTCGAGCGTCCTGGATCTCCTCCGACCGAGCTTCTTGCAAACCTGGTATCGAACGCAGACGTCGCTGAATTTGTTCAGGAAGTGGTCGTTGACACGATTGACTGTGTGCACCGAGCACTGTCGGCGCCTTCAGTTCTTCAACGCGTGTGCCGCTCACTTAGCAAGGAGCTCACGTCTGCGGGTCAGATCAGTCTTGCGGTCGTCAGAACAGCGTACTCGTCCGGTCGGAAGAGAAAACGCAACTGGGCACTTGGTGCAAGCGAGTCGGTGACGTTATCGCCTGACGAGTTCTCCGACACTTTCAGCCATCATCAAGCAGCTACTGATCCATGCGAGAAGCTAGGTAGTTGGCTGACCCGCCTTCTATCATTCCCAAGCGACAGTGACAACGGCAACATCCGCCAGTTGTCACTCGGGATTCAGATTTTACTTCCGCTCAAGGAGCTAATATCGTCGGGGTCGCGGCTGGAAAGCTCCTCGATCTTCAGAACGCTCTTTCAGCGGGTTGAAGACGCGATGAAAACTCTTGGGCCTCCACTCAGAGAAGCTACGAGTGTGTACGTCTGCCTATGGATTACTTTGCTGTTTCACCTCGAAGATCGTGAGCTCTCCAAGTACCAAGGTCTGCTGGAAAACGTTCTTGAGAGCATCGAACGCCAGTGCTACTTTTACACCACAGGTGGGGATGGAAGGGCTGGAACGGCTCCAATCGAGGATAACGAGAGTGTCGCTGACCCTGCCGATTTGATTCAAGTATGCTCAAGCGGCTATCGCAAGTTCATTCTTTCTGCAAGAGGGCAGAGCATCGACGACATTGTAGAAGCGAACCACGCTCTTCGGTCGATCTTGTCCAAGTCGGAAGCTTTTCAATCGGCGTTTCTGGTGCACTACGTGTGGGCACGACCAATTCCCCTGAGGGTGTCTGCTGGACCGTCGTGGCGAATGGCGTTCCCGTGGAAAGTCACGTGCCGCGCTCTGCAGCAAACAAGTACCGTTGATGCTGTTGCACGCATGATCGTGGAAGTCGCGCCTGTGCTGGTCTACTTCGTTACTGCAGAGAGTATTGCCTCGCCGAAAGAGGTCGTGGCATGTGTTCTGGAAGTGCTAAACGGCAAGTTCCAGCGAACGGCATCCGAAGAGATGCGGTCCACAATCGTGGCGGCGTGTGGCACTCTCGTTTGTATGGCTGCAGCGGGGCAGTCAGCTTGCGGAGACGACGAGTTAGTTCTTGGGTCGAAGGCAAAGGTGGTGAAAGCCTCCAACTGCTGTCGGCAAGAACAACGGGAAACTTCAAGACTGCCGGTTCCTCTGTCCCTGTTTGAGCCAGTGCTCGGAATAGGCAGCTTGGAATCAGCAGATGAGAAACTCCAAGTTTCTACCATCAGCACAGTTGCGAAGATCTACCACCATTGCAGGCTCGACGACACAAATGAAGTCATCGCAGGACAACTGCTGCAGTTTGTTATGGAAGGACTCGCGTCAGTGCACGATTCTGTCCGGCACTTGGCAGGTCAAGTAGTGGCAGATCACCGTGCTGTGCGCAAATCTCTGCTCAATCCGGGACGGAACGGGCCGTCCAAACTGCTGGATCATCTTGATGCTATTATCAGCAAGGCTCAAGCTGATTCCAACACTGGCGCACTCCTATCATCCATGTCCGTTCTTGGAGCGCTCGGACGTCACTGCGGGCTGCGCGACGTCGATAGCCCCGATGTGTGCCTTTGGATTTTGCTTCGGTTGGCGTCTCTCTGGACAAAGTATTCGAAGCTTCAGGTCGCCCAGTATGCCACGGCTGCACATGATCAAATCCAATGCATCATGACGCACCACAAGACTTCGTGGCGGCGCCTGTGTGTGGAGTTTCCAGAGCTGTGCTACTTTCCGCTGGTGGACGAGTTACTGCTGCTGGGTATGGTGAAGCAGTTCTTGCGCACTTACATGGGAGAGATTTTGGACGCGTCAGTGTTTTTGAGCTCGAGTGCGCGCTTTGTGCTACCGAAGTATATTGTAAACCAAAACGAGCAGATGCTGCACGCGTTCATAGTCGAGCACAACGCACCAGCTGGTGAGCATGCATCGTCAAGCAACGAACACCAAGCAACGAACGGATCGCAATCGAAAGAGCTTTCAGAGATTCTTCACAGCCATCTCGAGTTTGCGCTCAAGGAACTCATCATGCATCAGGCGGAGGCAGTTGACAAGGACAATGCGCTAGCCGAATGGGAGTTCCTCTTCAAGTTTTTGCCCGAGAACTCGACCGTCCACGACGTCATCACGCATGCCAACTTGCGGCTTTTAAATTTGTTGGCCTGGGAGCTCGGTGGACCACGACACCGTGTTGCGAAGCGCGCGTTCCGAGAGGTGACGCAGTATCTGAACGAGAGCGATGCGTCTGGTGGCGGCGATAGGAACGCACGCTTGGAGTCGGGTGGTATTGTGATGCCGCGCGAAAACTTTCTGGCGATCATGACGGACCTCGGGACCAGGGTCAGCGGTAAGGAGGACACGGCGAGCTCAACGGCTACCAAGACACGCGCGATCAAGAGTATTGACCGGCTGTTGGGGATGTTTTCGGCGTCGTCGGATGAGTCCGATCGGTCCATTGGTGTGGTGGACCCATTCGTGCCCAAAATCATGGCGACATTGAAGATTGGACTTGTGGATCCCAATCTGAAGGAGCACGCGATGCACGCTTGGAGTACGTTCCTGCGAATGCTGTCAACGAAAGCACTGGAGGCCAATCTGTGCTCTATCGTCGTAAGCTTACTGCCGTGCCTCGGGTACGATGCGTCCTCCATGCTGATGGAGGAGAAGCCGGGCGAATCGAAACAAGCGTGGAACATTGAGCTGCTATCGAAGTCTCCCTCGAAACCACATCGATCGTCTTCTGCTCCGCCAAATGCTGACGCGGCAAACACCAGGGCCAAGTCGGCGATGGACACCGCCGTTTCTCTCCTCAAGTATTTATTTATCGAGAAACGCGACGCGTTGAGTCAGGCATTCCCCAAAATCCCGCTGCTTCCATCCATTCACGAGCTTGACGAGATCTACACAGTAATCGTCGCGGAGGTTGGGAACCCCTCCGAGCGGCCCCTCCATCAGTATTTGTTGGACATGGTGTCCTACATCAACCATTGGGACGTTGCCGTTCGTGAAGTCGCGCTTGCGCAACTCTTTCGCTGTCTAGTGGTGCGAAACTCGGAGCTCCAGAGTCTCATGCAGAACGAGGCCGATCTTTTCATCGACTCGGCAATCGGAGACGTTGTCTTGTCGGTCGTCAAGATCGCGAGAACCGATGGGGCGGAGAATATCAAGTTGCTGTGCGCTCGGTGTCTCGGCGCGCTTGGCGCGATCGACGCGGCGCGGATGCCAATGAGCTTGTTCATGCCCACAGCCGGCCGGACATCCATCAATTCCAAGAGCTCGTCTCACCGACGTGTCGAGTACTCAACAAAAGACCTCGCGTGCGTCTTGATTGAATCGATTCTCGTGACGGAGCTTCGTGCTGCGCCGGAGAACACGGATTCCGTGGCGTTTGCGATCCAGGAGTTGCTCAAGTTCCTTGCGGAGCTGACAGCGGATCCGCAACACAGCGGTCAAAGCTTAGGATCCATGAGTGTCGACTCGACGGTACACCTTACTGCCGGAGCAGAGTCCAAATCGGCTGTTGGAGGACGCTTGCTTATGCCCGAGTGGATGAAGCGGCGGTTTGAGCGAAAGGATGTGCTGCAGATTGTTGAGCCGTATTGGTCCACCAAGTACTCGCTTGCAAGCAGTCGTAGCCACGAAGGTCACAGCAGCGGTAGCGCATCCGACGGTGCTGATCGCGCCGGTGTCCAAATGGCGTTGGATGACATCACCTACTATGAGAAGTACGGGACCTCGTACGAGGACTGGCTTCTGGCGTGGTGTCGTCGACTGATCCAGCTCTCGCAGGCACCCGAACGCAAGATTTTCATCGCGTGTCGGACGGCGCTGTCAACGTGTCCTCAGATCGCGCGCTTCCTACTGCCGTATTTGATTCAGAACGTGCTGCGCTCGGGACGCGCCGATGTTTACCAAGAGGTGAAGCGCGAGATCATGACGATCTTAAATGACCGAGACGACGGAGTTGTGCTGGACGACGTCATGATGGTTCAAGATGACGATACTGGTGACACCATGGATGATTCCTCTACATTGACAGCTTCAGCTCAAGAGAGTACGAATGGGGCTGAGCGAACGATGATTGGAGAGCACTCCAGTCGCCACCACCAGTGCTGCCAAGTTATTTTCTCGACGATTGACGAGCTGAATGACTGGGTTTGGACGAGCGAGAAGAAGCGGATGCCATCTAGCATTAGCAGCAGTGCGTCGAGCAGTCGCCAGGGTTCAACTCGCGGCATTGATGCTCTTCCGTCTGAGTTGGATGACCAGGAGAAGGAGAACCTCGAGGAGTTCTTGAAGGACATCCCAAGTCAGTCGCTGTCGAACGCTGCGTACCGGATCAAGGCGTACGCTCGCGCGATCCAGTACTTCGAGGTTTATCTGCGTCAGCAGCGCGTGATCCAGTCGGGCCCTCTCGGCTTTGTGTTTGTCGGATCGATTGGCCCCGTCCCACTTGCCCTGATGGCCAAGAACGCGCTCTACTTGCAGCAACTATACAACAGTGTTGATGAGCCAGACGCGCTGATTGGTCTCGCGACGCTGCGGCGACTGTATGATGCGTACAGCCACATGGACAACAACCTAGCCGGTACGCGAGGAAGCGCTGATGCACTGAATCTGACCGACCTGATGCACCAAATCGTGGACCACGAACAACTCGCACAGTGGGAAGACGCACTCGCGTGCTACGAGCAAGCGATCCAGGAGATCCAGTCGACCTATCCGCCCTCGCGGAGCGTTGGTTCGTTCGACCACGCGATGACGCAAGCGATGCCAATGGAGATCCTTGGCGACGGCATGGCTCCCCGTCGACACCCGTCGAAGCTTAAGCCAGAGTTATACGCCGGAATGATAAGCTGCCTCATCCAGCTTGGACGGCTGGAAAGTGCGCTGCAGCACATATACGGCATCGCTACGCAAGAGCCGCAGTTTAAAGGCACGCTGTACCCGTACGCACTCGAGTGCTCGTGGCGACTTTCGAGGTGGGAGTTGCTGTCCGAGTTGCTTGGGGCAGAGCGTCAGAACCCGCTGCTGATGTCTTCAAATCGAACCAGTGGAGGCGGATACGGCGACCTACGCGTGCGGCGCGGTGATGTGTCGCAGCTCATGCTCGTTCGCGTGCTGCATAGCTTGCACACAGGTGACACAGACGCGTTCATGCGCAACGTGAATGATGCGCGCCTCGAAATCATGGGACCGCTCTCAGCAGCTTCGGCGGAGAGCTACCAGCGTGCATACCCGCTGCTACACAAGCTCCACTTCCTCCACGAAGCCGAGCAAGGCTTCATCTTTTTGCATTCGCGACGTGGTCGTCGACAGCAAGGAAGTGAAGGCTGGGGCGAGCCGATGGATGTCGACGACGGAGATGGAGACTTTGGTGACGATGAAGGCGACGAGAGCGCGCGTAGTGCCAAGTGGAAGATCCATGTTGGAGCATCGTGGGAAACTAGGTACGAGCTGCTTGCGCCGTCGCTCAAGTACCGGGACCCCGTGCTGGCACTTCGTCGCGTATTGCTGAGCGAGGCTGGACTACGCAATGACGTATCGCTCAACTGGCTCCAGTACGCCAAGTTGACGCGCAAGGAAGGGTACCTGCGCGCTTCAAACAGCGCCGTGATGCACGCTGAGGCGCTAGACAATCAATATGCGCAGCTGGAGCGAGCCAAGCTGTTGGTGCGGCAAGATCGCATGCATGAAGCGCTGCAGATCCTCGAACCAGTGGGCATCAACCCGGCTAGGCTTGACTATGACGTTGAAGACCCGCGATACTGCGCCAAGAACTTGCTGCTTACCACAAACTGGATGCAAGAGAGCGGCCAGCGGCAGGGACAGCAGGTTGTTGAGCGGTACGAAGCTGTCATCAAGTTCGACCCTACATGGGAGAAGGGATATTTTTTCCTCGCTCGCTACTACGAGTACTTGCTCAACGTCAAACGTCGTGAGCTCGCCGAGCGCGTTGGCAGCAGCTCCAGCGGGACTGTGACCACCGAGATGAACGCTGCTCCGGTGGTGGACAGCGAGATACACGCGTATCTCATCCGATTGATGGAGAACTACGTGCTTGCATTGCGCCACGGCACCAAATTTGTGTTCCAGTCCTTGCCCCGATTGCTCACACTCTGGTTTGAGTACGGCGAGCTGCTGCATGCGCGCGCGTTTGCCGCCTCGGTATCATCGGACGATGCCCAAGTGGTGATGGAGAAACGCGTTCTGTCCGACATGGCTGGGGTGGTCAAGGACGCAGCACGCGTATTACCCGCCTACGAGTGGCTCATGTGCTTTCCGCAGGTCGCGTCGCGTGTGTGCCATCCGAACCCGGTGGTTGTAAAGAGCGTCACGATGATCCTCTCGCGCGTGCTGGTTGAGTACCCGACCCAAGCCATGTGGCTTGTGCTGGGTCTGTCGCGGTCGCTGAATACTCAGCGCAAGTTCCAGGCTCTAAGTGTGCTGGCAGAGACCGAGCGCGCGTTTGCTGCCATGGGACGGCAAGATCTTGCGACAAGTTTCGAGGAGGGCGGCGTGCTTGTGGATGAGCTGATCCGTCTCGCCGGCCATGACCCGCAGCACCAGCGCAAGATCCACATCAGGCTGAGTCGCCTGCGCTCGAAGATCCTCTTGCCGATCCAGTCCGCGATGACCACGTTGTTGCCGCGCTCGGGGCTAGCACCTTCCGACAAAGACCACTCAGCGTTTTCTCCGTCGTCTCAGGTGCACATTCGCGCCTTCAGCGACAATGCGGATGTCATGCTAACCAAGGAGAAACCCAAGCGCATCGAGGTCGTGGGCAGCGACGGCAAATGGTATCCGTTCTTGTGCAAGCGCGAAAAGACGGGAGATCTGCGCAAGGACGCCCGCATGATGGAGTTCAACGTGCTCATCAACAAGCTGCTGCAGAAGGACCGTGAAGGACGCAAGCGCAAGCTCCGGCTGCGGACATACGCAGTCATCTGTCTGAACGAGGAGAGCGGTCTCATGGAGTGGGTCGAACACACGCGTGCAATGCGCCAGCTCGTGGCGCAGATCCGCAAGACGGAGCGCGGCTACCTTCCGTCGCTGCGTCTGTCACAAGACACGAAGGAGCGGTACCTGGCGATGCAGCGCAAGTACGCGGTGGACCCGCACTCCATGGCTACGTATTACCGTCGCAAGATTCTGACACTCCCCGAGTTCACGCCCCGCTTCCACCAGTGGTTCTACAACAACTTCCCGGACCCGACTGCCTGGTTTGAGGCACGGCGAGCGTTTGCGCGGTCGGCGGCGCTTTGGTCTATGGTGGGTCATGTGGTGGGTCTGGGCGACCGTCACGGAGAGAACATCCTCATCGACACGACCACTGGCGAGTGCGTTCACGTAGACTTTGACTGTCTGTTTGACAAGGGTCTGAAGCTTGCCAAGCCAGAGATCGTCCCTTTCCGGCTCACGCCGAACCTGATCGACGCCTTCGGTATCACGGGGGTGGAAGGAGTGTTCCGCAAGGTGGCAGAGGTCACGATGCACCTACTGCGCGACAACCAGCCGACGTTGCGGAGTGTGCTCGAGTCCTTCATCCATGACCCACTCGTGGAGTGGGGCCGTCGCGGCAAAGCTACCCAACGAGATGCATCGAGCGCAAGCGATCGCGGTGCAGGTGCCAAGCAAGCCTCCGGAGCCGAGCAGGGCAACGCTGAGGCGCACGCGATCCTCGCCGCGATCGACGACCGGCTGCGCGGCGTCTACAACCTTGGCGCGGCTATCCGGCCGCAGGTGTCGGCATCACACCTGCGGCTGCTGCCGGCGCAAGAGTCGCTGCCGCTGTCGGTGCAGGGCCAGGTGGACAAGCTGATCCAGGAGGCCACGTCGCTCGAGAACCTGGCGCAAATGTACATCGGCTGGATGCCCTTCCTCTGAGCGTACGAACGAGCAACAAGGCAGCCAGTCGAGATGGTGTGCCATTCGGGCAAACAAGAGCACGCAGCATGAGCGAGATCTCGCCCATCTTGTTTGTGCATTTGCGTTTGACAAAACCGTCAGGGTGTTCTTCAAGGAGTTCTGGTTCCGTCCGAGACTCAAATCGAGAGCCGCTGCTTTTCTTGTTCGCGATCTTCTAAAGGTGCGTCCCTTGTCAAACGAACCGACTCTCTGAACCGACTCGATAACCTCTTCACTATTGGTGACCATCGATGCCACTGATCGACGAGCAGTGACGCGACGCTGGCGAAGAACTGACACGGAGTGGGCAGGCGTGCAAGCTGCGTCGAGACGCTGCTGCCAAGGCCGGCGCGTAAAGGCGTCGCGAGCGAGGATGTGGCCACGTTGCACGCTACCATGGACAGATGCTGGCTCAAATACCTGTCAGCAATGCCGTTGGTGAATATACCGAGCGTGATTGGCTGTGATATCCCGAGTTTACTGTGTAACACACAGCCTGTGTTGCGCCTCCGTTGGATGATTAGTGACCATGGCATGCACCTTTGCCATGAAACACCATCGGACTACAGTCATGGACCACGCGCTGTGTGTCCGTCCCATCATCAGTCGGGCGGACTTGCACTCAAGCTGCTACGCACGCCCCGCTGCTTTCCAGGCAATTGCTTAGCGGCATGTGTGCTGTTTGAAGCTAAGGAAGAGCGTAAAGCTGCGGCAGTCACTCGGCTTGACGTTGCCAGCCGCTTCTTAGGCGCCCGCAAACGATCCCAGGTGATGCAACGGGTGCTAATGTAGTCCGGGAAACCACCTGCGGCGCGTTACAGCTGCTCGTTGCCAGCTGCGCGCAAAGCTTGGGCTGGTTGGTTGGCGGAGTTTCCATGCGATCCGACTGCTCAAGCGGAAATCAGCCACGCACGCGGATTACAACGGCCTGCAGGGTCGCGATAAGGTGCGTGAGTTCGCTTGGAAGCGGCATGGCCGGCGAAACATCTTGTCCGGGGCAGAGGGCAGCTGGATTGTGCTCCATGGCCGCCCCTCTGCCAGCCAGAAGCACAAGGGCTGCCAGCCAGCCACGATCTCTCTGCAACAAGTGCAACGCGCTGCCACCTGCCTTCCTCGTATTTTCCACGGCTATCGCCACTCGGAGGGCCATGCCGACGCTCGGCTTCGTCACCCACGCGCATGCAGCCGCGAACTGGCGCGGAACGGTCCGACATAGACGCAGTTGAAGCGAGGTGCTAGCGGCAAGAAACAGCCTGGCGTCACCGTCATTCGGGACGGCGCGCCGCCGCCACTCCCTCGCATGAACGTTCTTTGAAGCGCGGGCGAACCGACATGCCCTACAAAGCCACCCAGCGCCCCCCAGAATCCACTGCCGCCACCTCAGCGGCTAATACGTAGCTGCTGCCGATATGCGATGCGAGCAGGGTCGCAACTGGTTGCAGTTCTTGGCTTCTTGGCGCCAAAAAAATCTTGTTCGCCGTGCCCGTTGCTGCAGTTGCCGCCATGTCCCTGGCTCCGTACGCTGTCCGATACAGCGCAGGGCAGCGAATGAAGCCTCGGAGACACGTCAGTGAGCAGCCGCGGTGGCGTTCCGTGCTGCCAGCTGGCGCGGCGAACATCCGCGGTCAGCGCGTGCAACTCTCTGCGCGTCGCAACATGACGATGAATATCTGTCGTTCCCGATATCGTGTATCGCAGGGAGGTCTGCATCCCCGTCTGTGACCTCTGTTACTGCCTACCTTTCCTCCATATTCGAAGTATTCAAGATAACAGTCATCGCGATACAGAGGCAGCCGCGGCCGCGCTGAATCCTCTGCGCCATTCCCCGAAGTTTACAGCGCGGCACGCGACGGCCCCCGAGTGTCGAGCGCGCGTGCGCGGCGGCGGCGAGCGCGTTCCCCCTCCGTTTCCCCGCGTGCGTCCCCCGGCCCGCGCGTCCGTCCGCGTCCACCCACCCCGCCGGCCGACTGGACTGGGCGCGTCGCGACCAATTTTGGCGCTGGAAGATCGTCCATTCGGCTCATCCCCCCTCGTTCCGGACCGACCGACTTTGGAACGGAAGAAGGCGCGGAGAAGCCGATACGGCGGCCAAGTGAGCCAATCCTCCCCCCCCTCTCTCTCTCTCACTCTGTGAGCCGCAAGCCCGGAACGCGCCGTTGGCGTTCCCGGGCGCATTGTAGAACTCGCCGGCCAGGACCGAGGACTGCGGTTCGGACGGACGGACGGACGCTCAATGATGATACACAGACAGGAGCAGAGACAGACAGAAAGCGGCGGCGGCGGCGGTAGCGGTGGTAGCAGCACCAGCACCAGCAGCGGTAGCCAGCCGGAGCGCAAGCGGCACGCGCACGGGGACCTTCCGCGGCTGCAGGAGCTCGAGAGCGCAGTGCAGGCCGAGCTCAAGGCGATCCACGGGCAGGAGCACCTGTTCCTGCGCTCGACGTCCGAGCTGTCGACGCTCATGAAGAAGATGAGCCGCAGCAGCGGCCGCGCGTACTTCCGCTACGTGCTGCGCGACGTGTTCGGCGACAAGTCGGACCTGTACGCGCCCGGCGCGCGGCACTCGCCCGCCGAGGTGCGCGCGTACGCGACGAGCATCATCCAGCGGCTGGTCAAGGCCATCCACTTCGCGCCGCTGGTGCTGCGCGCCGGCTGCCACTACATGCTGACCGAGTTCCGCAAGGCCTTCCCGCGGTGCAAGCAGGACACGACAGTCGTCGTGGGCAACCTGCTCTTCCTGCGCATCGTGTGCCCGGCGCTCGTCAAGCCCGAGATGTTCGGCTTCCAGCCGCACACGGCGCGCTCGCTGCCCGTCGGCGTGCAGGTGGCCAAGCTGCTGCAGCACACGATCAGCGGGACGCTCATGGCCGAGACGCAGCCCGACGTGAGCGAGAGCAACCTCTTCATCGTCACCTTCCAGCCCTTCCTCGCCGCGTTCCTGGTGCGCTTCGCGCAGATCCGATCCTGCGCCTTCCCGCGCGAGCCGCGCTTCCCGGAGCGCGTGCGCATGCCCTCTGCCTCGGTCGCCTGGGACCTCGAGTCGACGCGGCGGCGCTCGCCGATCCCCGAGTCGCCGCAGGACCTGCCAGAGTCGCCCTCGCTGTCGGGGGCCGCGTGGGAGGTGCCCCCGCGCAAGATGCGCGGCATGTCGATGAGCGTCGACGAGTCGCTCAAGCAGAAGCGCCGGTTCCGCCTGCGCTTCTGGAGCCGGGAGCCCGCCGTGTCGACCAGCATGAGCGGGTAGTCGTCGATAGACAGACAGACACCACCACCACCTATTATTATCGCGCTAAGCTATAGCTAAATGTACCCTCGTCGTCTATTATTGTCCCCCATGATCGATCTGTCGCGTTAGGTGGCGTCGGGATCTTGTTTTTTTTTTTTTATTCTTGGCTTCCACCAACTTTCCCCTCTCTGATTTATCAGCGTCGCATCAAGCGCGGCGCACGTGCAGGCCAGCTTCGGCGAATCTTCCTCGCCCTCTGAAATGAATAAAGACCGCCGCATGCGTTCTTGAACAAGAACCTTCTAAACATACTGTAATGTGCAATGCAAACCTGCTACAATCAATAGTACAGATGTAGATGATACCGCCAAACATGTTGCCTCCGTTCTGGACTCTCAGGTGCGGCGCTACAGTCAGCAGGACGCGGAAGGGTGCGGCACCATGGAGCGGAAGCGCGGCGGAGCGCACGCGGAACTGACGTGCGCGGCGGCCGCCGGGATCCCTGGAGACGCCTCTGGCGCCTGCGCGTTCGCGGGCGACAGCGCCGGCCGCGTGCGGCGCGTCTTCCCCGCCGCCGAGGACGCCGCCGACGTCTTCTCCACCGCCGTCGACGTCTTCTCCGCCGCCGTGACGGTGCGTGCGCGCGTCCCGCTCATTTCCGGCTCTCGCGCGGCGTCTGACACGTCAGTGGCGGCCTCTTGGTCCCGCGCAGAGCGTGTGTGTGCAGGCCGAGCGCACGCAGGCCGAGCCGCTGGTGGTCGCGGGCGGCGCGGACGGCGCGCTCGTCTTTCTGCGCGGAGACCTCGAGCTGCGCCGCTTCCGGCTGGACGCGGCCGCGCGGCGCGTCGCCCACCTGCGCGGCGGCGAGTTCCTCGTCGGCGACCTGCGCGGCTCGCTCTACTGCGTCACGCGCCACGAGATCCTCTGGAAGGTGCCGTACATACATAGTAGCGGTAGTCATCAAGACCCGGCTGGCTGGATGGATGGATGCCTGGAGGCTCATGTACGAGTGGTGTGGCGTGTAGGAGACGCTGCCGAGCGTCGCGGATGATGCGGACGCCGCGCTCTTCCCGGGGGCGGCCGAGCCGCTGGTGGCCGCTATATCGCCCGTCAAGCTGCTGGACGTGCAGAAGGTCGAGTCGAGCTATGTGCTCGTGGGCGCCGCGCAGAACGCGCTGCTGCTGACGCACCGCGGCCGCGTCGTCGCCTGCGTCCGCTCGCGCAGCCCGCTCACGACCGTCGCGCGCTGGCAGCCCGCGGGACGCGGCGCAGCGCCAGACGAGGACCTCGTGCTCGCTGCCGGAGAGGAAGGGTGGGGCGTCGACTCGCTCTCTATCTGTCTATCTCTATATACGTTTGATACTGACGGGCGACGGCCTGGAACGACTCGTAGCGTCGTGTACCGACTCGCGAGCGACCGAGGCGCGTCGACACCCGAGCGGCCGGACTTGCAGCTCCTGCTCGAGCCCTGGGCCTCTGTACGCGCGTCGCCTTGGGCTTCTCGAGCTGCTTCATCGTCAAAGACGCTCACTTGTCTCCATATCTCTGCCTCCTCTTAGGTCTCGTTCCCGATCATCAAGCTGCTCGTCGTGAGCAGCCTCAGTGCCAATGCCGACGCCGCGCTGACGTGGCTGGCCGTCGGTGTGTACGGCCAGACGGCTCTGTTCCGCGGCCAGGAGCTGGTGGAGCTGTCGGCCGCTCCCGGGAACGGAGACAGCGACGACTTGCTCGTCGACGCGCTCCTACTATCGGGATCCGATAGTGGCGTCGCTACTGTCGGTCTCGTGTTCCAAGACGGCATCCAACGAGTCGACCTGAAGCTGTGAGGTCGCACGCACAACGAGAGAAGGAGAGAGAGAGAGCGAGTACATGAGCGGTGAGAGCGACGCCGCGAGCGCTCGTGCGACTTTTCTATTGGCCGCTACTCCCGGCAGCTTCTTGCCGCGGGTCTGGGCCGCTCGGGAGTCTGTAGAGCACCAGGTTCTTGCCGTCGATCGGCAGGAACGCGCGCTGGATGCCGGGCGCCTTGGCCTGCAGGTACTCGACCAGGTCGTCGAACGAGACGACGCGGCCTCCGTCGGGCTTGCGCCGCAGTGGGAACGCCTGGCCGAAGACGCAGCACGGCACGACCGCGAAGGGCTTGTCCAGCTTGAGCGCCACGTCCAGGATGGCGTCCGTCGCCTCGTCCGGGTGCATCCCCACGAGCAGCGACGCGTCTCGCACGAGCGCCGCGTTCTCCTCGTTCTCCAGGAACTCCGCGTCGTTGAACATCGCGGTTCGCTGTCCAGCAGCGAGCTGTCAGGACTCGGCAGCGACCAACAGGACGGCCTAGAGACCGAGAGAGAGAGCGAACCTGCGGCACGAGCGCGCCTGGGATGTCCTCCTTGCGCGTCTTCTGCTTCTTGAGGTACTTGAACTGCGTCCTCGACAGCTTGAGCGGCCGCTGTCGTCGTCCATACACACCAAGCACATGAGAGAGGACGGAGGAGGACAAGCTTGAAGCTAGTGATGAACTCACCGGGTCAATGAGCGTGCACGGGATCTCGCGCTTGTTCCAGAGCTCGAACGACACGTCTCCGCGTCCGCCGGCGACGTCGAGCACTCCGCGGCCGGCCGAGAGGCGCGCAGCGCCGAAGGTCGCCACCAGCCAGTCGCACAGCGCCTGGGCCCGCTGCGCCTTGCTCATCTTGCCGTGCGGGTCCAGCGGGTCCTCGTCCAGCGCCGCGCGCTCCCGCTTGAGCTTCAGCCGCTGCGCGAGCCACTCGGCCCGCGCGAGCTTGAGCGCGTCGCCGTCGCGCTCGTGCTTGAACTCGCACTGGTCGCCGAACTGGCACGTCCTCGAGTTGATCCAGAACTTGCAGTGCTCTGGCGCCGCGCTTGGCCGCGTCGCTCCCTCCTCACGCTGGGTGCAGCGGTCAGTGGCGGTGTCCATGGCGACGGGCGACGGCTTGTCCGCGTCTCGGACGGTCGGCGCCGGCACGAACGTCTCGCCGGGATGCAGCAGCTTCCACGGCCGCACGGGCACAATGTCGCGCGCGTGCAGCAGCAGAAGAAGCGCGTGATCGCCGCTCTCCTCGGCCGCGTCGCTGCTGCCGGCGCTGCGCTCGACGAACCCGCGGACGTGCACGACGTCGCCCACCTTGACGCGGTGCCGGATCGCCTCGACCTGCTCGAGCGGCAGCTCGCCGTCCATGATCTTGAGGATCACCTCGACGCGCTCGTCGCGCTCGCCGTCCGCCGCGCTCGCCAAGTCGAAGAACGAGCACTTGCGGCTGCGCAAGACGTGTGGGCAGCCAGCGGGTTAGCAGCGTGGCCGGTTAGCGGACGCGTACGGAGAGGATCAGAGCCGAGAGCGACGTACGAGATGCGGCGCTTGTGCACGAGCTGGCCCTCCACCAAGAGATCCTCCTGCCGCGTAGAGTGAGCGCCATAGACAGCAACAAGACGTGGCGGACAAGCAGAGGCGAACGCGCAGATGCGGACGCACCTGCCGCTGCAGCTGCTCGTCGCTCCGCTGCGCCACGAAGGCGCGCAGCGCCGGGAAGGACGTCCACGCCTCCGCCATCGATTCCTTCCAGCTCAGGACCAAAAGGTGAGCAGCTCACACAATAACATGCACGTTCTGATTGGTCAGAAAAAATATAATAAAGCAGTTTGATTGGGTTTTATTCTAATAAATGAACTTGATTGGCTGAAATGAAGTCTCTAGGATCTGATCCCGTGCGCGCGTCGTTTCGATGCGCACACTGTCAGTCGGCGAACTCGGACACTTGCTGCGCAAACTTGCGCTTGTGCATGCGCTGGCGCTTGGCGCGCTCCTTGTCGGCGGCCGCGAGCTTCTCCTCCCGGTCCTTGCGCTTCTGCAGCGTGCCCTTCATGGCGTTGCGGCCGGCGTCGCGCAGCTTGGCGGACGCCGGCGGGTCGCGCAGCGCGAAGCCCTTGGCCACGTGCCCGAAGTGCAGCCCGCGCACGTGGAAGATGGCGCGCGTGTCGGACGAGTGGGTCGCGTAGCTGCGCACGAACGAGTGGAAGGCCTGGCACGCGAGCTCGAACAGCGGCTTGTCGCCCAGCAGCGTCTGCTCGTACAGGAACTGCAGCTCGCTCTGCACCGCCTCGTGCGGCAGCTTCTTGCGCGACGACCGCGCGACCGCCACGGCCAGCGGGTTGCTGCTGCTGCTACCACCGCCACCGCCACTACCAGGCTTGGCCACGCGCGTGACCGTCTTCTCGAGGCTCAGCGCGTTCAGCGACAGGTTGTGCTGCTTGAGGTGGTCCAGATACGCCGCCTCGGCCGGCATGAGGAACAGCAGACTGCTGCCCTGCTTGCCGCTGCGCGCCGTGCGGCCCACGCGGTGCACGTAGTCGCGCGTCTCGGTCGGCGGGTCGTACTGAACGATCCAGTGCACGGTCGGCAGGTTCAGCCCTCGCGCGGCCACGTCCGTGCACAGCAGGACGCCGCTGCTCGCGGCGACAAAGTTCTTGAACGTCGACATGCGCTCGTGCTGCGGGATCGTGCCGTGCAGCCGGTACACGCTCTGGGCCCCAAAGAGACTGATGCTGTTGCTGTTGCTGCTGTTGCTGGTCGCGTCTGTGGCGGTCGCAGACGCAGACCCGGGCCACGCGCACTTGCGGAACAGCTCGTAGTGAAAGTCGACCGAGTCGCACGTCGACATGAACACGACGATCTTCTTGCCAGTAGCGGCAGTAGCGGGCGTCGTGGCGCGCTTGTACGCGGCGTTCAGCTCCTCGCGGAGGAAGCACGTGAGCGCGCACAGCCGCGCCTTGGCAGGCACGATCATGAAGTGCTGCATGAGCTGGTGTGGCGTCGAGAAGCTCTCGAGGGACTTACCAGGCGCCTGCTTCGGGCCTCGAGCGGCGTCCAGCGCGTCCGCGTCGATGCGCACGGGGCTCGACAGACTCATGGTCGCGAGCTGCTGCACGCCGCTGTTGATGGTCGCCGACACGAGGATGTTCTGCCTCTTGGGCTTGCCGTCGCCCTTGCTCCGGTCGATGATGCTCAAGATCTGCGTGATCTGCTTCTCGAAGCCCATGTCCAGCAGCCGGTCGGCCTCGTCCAGCACGAGGAACCGCAGGTTCGAGTAGTTGAAGGCCTGCGTGTTGACAAGGTGGTCGGCCAGGCGGCCGGGCGTGGCGACCAGGATGCAGATGCCCTTGCGCAGCCGCGCCTTCTCGGCCTTCTTCTTCTCGCCGCCGATGATGGCGCCCGGCACGATGTACACGAACGGCTGCACGAGCTTGGCAGCCGTCTCGAGGATCTGCAGACACAGCTCGCGCGTGGGCGCGAGGATCAGCGCGACGCACCCGTCCCTGGACCGCTCGATGCGCGGCTCGACCGCCTGCAGCTGCTGCACGACCGGCAGCAAGTACGACAGCGTCTTGCCGGACCCCGTCTCGCTCTTGACGAGCACGTCCTTGCCCGAGAGCACGGCCGGGATCGACTGCACCTGCACGTTCGTGGGCCGCGCGAAGCCGAAGCCGCCGCTGCTGCCCGCCGCCGGGCTCTGCAGCACCTGCACGAGCTTGGGGCTCAGCGCCATCGCCTCGAACGTCGTCTCGGCCGCGAAGATCTTGTCGCTCGACGACGACTCCAGCGGCTTCTCCAGCACGTTGGCGAAGCTCGAAACCGCCTGCGTGTGCTTGGACACGTCGTACCCCTCCTTGTTCGGGTTGCGCCGCGTGCCGAACGCCGTCTTGACGGTGGCGGCCGTCGCACTGTCGTCGGCAACGGCGGCCGCCTGTGCAGCAGGCGCTAGCGCTTCGCTATCAGGTCGCTTAAGCTCGCTGGCGGCCGCGACCGCGATCTCGATCTCGTCGTCGCTGCTCTCGGCCGGCTCCTCGTCGACGTCCATGGTCTCCGCCGCGTCCTTCTTGGCATCGGACGCCACGGGCGACTCGCTCTTGGCCACCGCCGGCGTCCCCTTCTTCTTCTCCGGCGTCACACTGTCGCGTTTGGTCGTCGTGGTGAACGACCGACCAGCGCCATGCGGCCGCCGGTTGCTCGTCGACTGTTGTTGATGTGGATGCGGCCGCTTCTGCTGAGCTTTGGAAGCGCCGTCGACAACTGCAGCCTTAGCGCTCTTCTTGGCGTTCTTCTTGGAGCGGAAGGTGCTCTTCTTCTTCTTGGCCGGCCGCGCCGCGCCGCTCGACGCCGCGATGTTGAGCACGAAGCCGCCGCCGTCCGCCATGCCGCTCGCCGGTTGTCGGTCGCACTATTATAGTGATCGAAAGACTCGCGACAGCCAACAGCTTTTCGTCTACAAGCAACCTACGCGCGACATTCAATATCTAAAGCACAGACCAAAATATATGCTCTTATTTTGTCAATCTATGCACATTTAGCTACAAATATACTCACATCGTGACACTGTATCTACAAAGTGAACTGATCATCAAAGGACGCAAAAGTGTGGATCGGGTCCCTTGGAATGGACGGCGGCGGCGGCTTCGAGGCAAGCGCGCGCGCGTTCCTGCAGCAGGTGGCGCGCCAGCGCGTGACCACGTACGACGGGAACACCTGGGCGTACTTTGACTCGGGCCGGCGCGGCGACGCCGACCTGCCGCCGCTCGTGTGTCTCCCGGGGGCGAGCGGCACAGCGCAGGGCTTCCACCGGCAGATCCAGGCGCTCGCGGCCAAGGGATACCGAGTCCTCTCGGTATGATGCGCTCAACCAATTGGCCCTATCATCGAAACGACGGTGACGATTAAACGGTGCTCAGGTCCAGTACCCAGTCGTTTGGACGCACGAGGAGTGGGTGCAGAGCTTCGACCGGTTCCTCGACGCGATCGGCATCAACCAGGTCCTTGTGTGCTCCTCCAATGCTAGGGGTGACGGCGTCACTAAGGCTGCGTGGACTCCGCTTAGGCTCACCTCTACGGCGTCTCGCTCGGCGCTTACTTGGCGCAGGTACAGCCATATTTGAGGGGGGACACTACGTTGCTGGGCTGCTGTGAGTGGTAATGTGGTGGTGGTGGTGGTGCTTGGTCATGCGCAGAGGTATACGGCGCAGTACCCGCGACGCGTGCTGTCGCTGGTGCTGACCCAGCCGTACTTCGACCCACGGGTGCTCAACGCCAACGGTCCACGCGTCAACATGTACGCGCTTGTGCTGATACCTCTCGGCAACGGTCGTGTCTAACCGGGCTGCAACGCGTCAACAGGTTCGCCTACATGCCGGAGTTCTACCTGAAAAGGTGGGTTGTATGGACTTGTCAGGCGCGGGCTACACGCGGCGTAGTGCATGACTAACGCTTATGGGCTGTAGATACGTGCTCGACCGCTTCCCGAAGCAGCAACTCGCGTCGCCGTCGCTGGTGGAGGCCATGGACTACATGGTAGAGCAGGTAATACCTAGTCCTGCTGAGCCACTTGCATGCAATCCTACCTGACGTTGGGCTGAGTCGCCAGGTCAGCACGCTGTCTCAACCGGAGATCGCGTCGCGCTTGACGCTCTTGTACCAGCCGTGCGACCCGTCGAGCTGGTCGCTCCCCCTCTCTCACAGCCGAGTGACCGTCCTTGACGTACGCGCGGCTTCCACCTTCGCTACAGCTCGAAGGAGGCGATGCTGACCTGGTACAAATGCCTTCATCGCGCCGGACAGAGCTACGAGGAGACGACGATTCCAGCAGAGCACCGGGAGCGACTCCTTCGACGGTACCCCAACGCCAAGCAGGTTGGCTCGCCCAGGTGTTATGGAGAGTTGAACGAGTACAGCTGATGATCAGAGCTGGATTGACTCTGCAGGCGATGCTGAAGGGCGGCGGGTGCTTCCCGTTTCTGTCGCACCACGACGAAGTCTCCATGCACCTCCAGGTGCACTTGCGCGCCAACGGGGCCTTCATCGGCTGACACACAGCGCAATGATCGCGAATCAACAGCGTACGTTGCTCCAGTCAGCACTAGCATGCGGTCCAAACATCGTCGTGTGCCAGCAAAAGTCGGCGCCGATCCCGGACAGTCTATGTCATTGCGGCCGGCGATTGACGGCCCTAATACAATTCTACTTTACTGCTTGTGCTTGCGCTTCTTGGACTTGGCAGTCTTTGCGCCGCCGGCCGCGGCCTTCTTCGGCTTCTTCGCAGACGGGAACAGCGCTCCGAACGCGTCTTCGATGTCCGAGTCGCTAGAAACCTGCACGATCTTGCCCTGGACGGCGATCGGCGGCCGCGGAAACGCGCTGCACAGCGGACAAAGCGACATCTGTGTCAGTGAGGCGACTCCAATGCCAACATATCGCAAACGTACTCACCGCAGGATGGTCTGGAGAGAGAAGGCGGCGTTCAAGCACTGCTGGGCCGCCAACACGTCCCCCTTGGCGTGGCCGTTGGCCTGCAGGAACCGCTCAATCACCGGCGCCGCCTGTGGCCACAGACGCAAAGCAACGTCAGTCTAAACCGCTCTATCAGCTGGCCGATATCTCGGTCAACGAACCTTGTTGGGGCTCTCGAGCTGTAGCTCGATGAGTCGCGGGAACTGGTGCACGAGCGCGTCCTCTCCTTCCAGCCACTCAACCTTGTCGACCGAGAACGCCTTCTTCAGCACGTCGAACTCGCCGACAACGAACGGAGCCGCAGACTCGTCGCCGCCCTCGCCGCCGGCCGCAGTTGCCGGCTTGTTCTTGTAGACGAGCGCGCGGAGCGCCGCGCGCTGCTCGTCCGTCGCGCACTGCTGGAGCAGCAGGTCCAGGCCGTACGCCGCCCCCTTGGGCAGCACCTGCGGCCGCAGCGCCGGCGCCAGCGCCTTCACCATGCCCTGCAGCTGCTGTACCGCGTCCAGAGGGCTGCCGGCGCCGCTGGCCGTCGCGGGAGGAGCCGTCATCGTCGTCTGCCGCGCGCTTGGTTGGGAATGAAGCGCTCCATTCATTATCGGGCATGTTTTTACAAAACATGGTCTATTATCGGTCTATTTTGACGAAACGTGTATAAATATGGTTAAACCACCAAGGAATATAGATCGATTATTGGTCCTATTTTGACGAAACGTGTGTATATATGGTTAAACCACCGAGGAATAAGTAGATCAAATAGATCAATTGGAGGCATCGAGCATCGATCAAGCGATCGATCCAGCGGCGATGATGGCGGCGGCGCTGCCCGTGGAGGGCGAGGGCGAGGTGGACGTGGAGGCGATCGCGGAGCGCATGCGGCTCGGCGTGCCGCCGGAGGACGTGCAGGAGTACCTCTGGCGCGTGCGCATCGAGGCCGAGGGCATCCCGAACGTGGTGGTCGCGGCCGGCATTGATCCGCGGCGCTTCGACGCGCAGCAGACGGCCAACATGCCGGCGATCGCGGCGTTCGCGGCGGTCGCGGACGCGCGGGTGCTGCCGAGCCAGCGTTGGAAGGACGCGCTGCTGGCGGACTTTGTCGAGCTGCGGCAGCTGATCGCGCGCTGGGAGGCGGTCGGCCCGCCCTCGACCGAGCCGGGCGACGACGGCGAGCCGCGAGAGGTCGTCAAGCGCACGAGCGTGCCGCGCATGAGCGACGAGGACGGGTGGCAGGCCTTCTTCTTCGGCAAGGCGAGCAGTACCAGCTTTAGTTCCGGTCCCAGTCTCGAGACCAGTCCGGCGCTTGTGTCCAAGGGGGGCACGCCGCCGCATCTGCGTCTGCTGCTGCAGTTCGACCAGGTGCTCACGCGCCGACTGCTCGAGTACCACACGACGTGGCTGGAGGACGCCGCGCGCTTGTCTCGCGCGCGCGCCGTGTGGATCTACGCGCTGCTGGCTCGCCTGGACAAGCCGGTGCACGCGGGCGTGGCGGCGATCGTCCGCCAGCTCCTGCGGCGCTGCTGGCAGCTGCGGAGCGACCTCGGTCGTCCGTCCGATGCGTCGGAAGAGAGCCATGCGAGCCGAGAGGACGGCAGCAGGACGCAGGAGCTGCCGCTCAAGTCGCTGAACGTCCTCATCACGATCGCCGGCGACTTTTTCGGCCAGCTCCACGAGGACACGGCCGATATGCCGTGACTGCGCGTCCCCAACGGGTGCTGTCGCGTCGATCGGCCTTTTGTGGTGTATTTATTTGTCCCCTTGGCTCATCTATCGCCGAGTTCCCTGTCGGTCCGTGATCCGCTGCTGCCATTTGCATGCTATCCAGGATCTACCAAAGTCGACGATCAGTTGGTTCGCTAGATGTGTGGCAAACTAGGTGTAGAGTTTATCCGGAAGGATAATGCAAACTATCCGGAAATTTATACGATATACACAGAACCAATTTAACTCCAGTTGCACAGTTACGCACCAAAAGTTACATAGGCTGTTAGGAACACAAAATCACAAAAGCAGGTGCGAATTCTTCGTCGCTGAGGATTGGCCAAAACTCGCTAGGGGGCGCGCGCCGGTTGGCTGTTTATCGGCGGAAGCCTGTGTGGTTGGTCGCAAGGGGCAAAGATTTCCCGATAGGAAGCACGTAGCGCACTCGCGGCAGCAAGCAGGATGGCCAAGTCGATGGGTCTGAACGTGGCGGGCGGCCTCTCGTCGCTGCTCAAGGACGGGCACAAGCACTTCGAGGGCGTGGACGAGGCCGTGGCCAAGAACATCGACGCGGTCAAGCAGCTGGCGGCCATCACGCGCTCGTCGCTCGGCCCGAACGGCATGAACAAGCTCGTGATCAACCACCTGGAGAAGATCTTCGTGACGAGCGACACGGCGACGATCGTCAAGGAGCTGGAGGTCGTGCACCCGGCCGCGCGCATGGTCGTCATGGCCGCCAAGATGCAGGAGAACGACTTTGGGGACGGCACGTGCCTGGCCGTCGCGCTCGCCGGGGAGCTGCTCATGGAGGCCGCCAGCCTCCTGCGCATGGGGCTGCATGCCAGCGAGGTCGTCACGGGCTACCAGAAGGCGTACGACAAGTGCATCCAGGTGCTCGAGTCGCTCGAGACGGTGCAGGTTGCGGACGTGCGCGACAGGGCCGAGCTGCAGAAGGGCATCCGCACGGCGCTCGCGTCCAAGCAGTACGGGTACGAGGACCTGCTGTCGTCGCTCGTGGCCGAGGCCTGCCTCAACGTCATGCCGTCGGCGCCGCGCAAGCCGAGCATCAACGTCGACAACATCCGCGTGTGCAAGATCATGGGCGGCAACCTGACGGACTCGACCGTCATCAAGGGCATGGTCATCCAGCGCGACGCCGAGGGCGTGGTCAAGAAGGCGCTCAGCGCCAAGGTCGCCGTCTTTGGCTGCGGCATCGAGGTCTCGGGCACGGAGGCCAAGAGCACGGTGCTCATCAAGGACGCCGACGAGCTGATGAACTACAACAAGAGCGAGGAGAAGCACCTGGAGGAGTCGATCCGCGCGATCGCCGAGTCGGGCGCGACGGTCGTCGTCTCGGGCGGGTCCATCAGCGAGATGGCCATGCACTTCCTCGAGAAATACAAGCTGCTGGCCGTCAAGATCACGTCCAAGTGGGAGCTGCGCCGCCTGTGCCGCGCCGTGAATGCCAACGCGCTCGTGCGCCTCGGCGCGCCGACGCCCGACGAGATGGGCTTCTGCGACAGCGTGGCGGTCAAGGAGATCGGCGGCCGCAAGGTCACGGTCTTCCAGCAGAACGAGGAGGACGCCAAGATCTCGACCATCGTGCTGCGCGCCAGCACGGACAACGTGCTCAACGACATTGAGCGCGCGATCGGTGCGTCCAATGGATAGGCGGTTCGTGTGTCGGCGGTGATGATTCATGCATGACGCTGACGTGGTGTACTCCCCCCGTGAATGCCGCAGACGACGGCGTCAACTGCGCCAAGGTGGCGTGCCGCGACGCGCGGTTCGTGGCGGGCGGCGGCGCGTCGGAGATCGAGCTGTCGCGCCAGGTCAAGGCGTTCGGCGAGGCCACGCCCGGCCTCGACCAGTACGCCATCAAGAAGTTCGGCGACGCGCTCGAGGTCGTGCCGCGCATCCTGGCCGAGAACGCGGGCAAGATGGCCACCGAGGTGCTCTCGAGCCTGTACGCCGCTCACGCCGCGGGCAACGTGAACGCCGGTGTCGACGTCGATGTGCGTCGCCTCGTGTTGAGACTGTGCGATGGATGGCTTGCAAGGTGCTGACTGCTGCTTGCTCTGCATGCAATCAATGGAACAGGACGCGCACGAGAACCACGTGGTGCAGGACACGCTGGCGTCGGGCATCTTGGACCACCTCGAGACGAAGCTGTCGGCCATCCGGCTGGGTGCCGACGCCGCCATCACGGTGCTCCGCGTCGACCAGATCATTATGGCCAAGGCGGCGGGCGGCCCCAAGCCGCGCGGCATGTAAGTCTTGAGCGCTGGCTGCATGCACTCCTGGGTCGGATGAAGCAGGGAGAGAAGCAACGACGCCGCCGTCCGTGACTGCGCGCTGCTGGCTGGAGCCGCCGGCGTCTTGCGAGGCGCCTCGCCTTCCGTAGCGCCGTGTTCCTGGTTGCGATCGATTAGTTTATTCAATAGGGAAACGGAGAGAGGACCGCCCGCCACAATCAAAAGCACAAACGACGAGGGAACGCGCGCCATGACGACTGCCGCTCTGGCCTTTTGTTCACGCCCCGCTTTGTCCTTGCTTCTTCTCTGTCGCCCTCGATAATAATGCGGGGTGGCGCTGCCGGCTCGCCTCCGCTGCCTCGGCCGATCGATCGGTCGCGATTTTGCGCTAATAATCACCACACACACCTGTCGCTCAATAAATCCAATGTACACGTGCACCGTCGTCGTCCAGTCCTTGGCGCGCTTCAAGACGCAACGGGCACGGCTAGGGGTGCTGCAGCTGAGCCTCCAGCTCGGCGACTCGTCGCTTCAGAGCCTCGTTGTCGTCCATCAGAGTGCGGATCGTCGACTCGAACTTGCGCGTCTTCTCCTTGTTGCGGGTCGCCATCTTGATAATGCGCTCGCGCAGTTGCTGCTCCCTGTTCATGCAACCAGTCCAGTCCAGTCAGCTCTCTGATAACACAGCGCAGCGCATGCAATGACCAGACACGGTCGCACGTACATGGAGGTGCTCTTCCCGCCGGGGTTGTGCCATAGCCGAATGTGCTTCTTGAGGCTCTTCGGGCTGCAAAACGTCTTGGAGCACGTCGGGTGCTCGCACGCGTACGGGTTGCCCTCGGCATGGATCTTGAGGTGGAATTCCAGGTAGTCTTTGCCCTTGAAGCTCTTGGTGCAGCCCGCGTACGTGCACTTGAACGGCTTGTCGCGCGAGTGCGTCTGCAGGTGGCTGCGCACGGATCGGCACGCACATAGACACGAAGCGCGTTAGTGCTGGACCTCCGAAATTGCGATCTTTCACCATGTAGCGCTGCAACAGCGCTCTTCCCGCATGGGTGCGCCTCGTACAGTACATACCGTGTCATGGCCGACTTCTCGGCGAACGACTTGTCGCAGTCGGGGAACGTGCACGGGAACGGCTTCTCCCCCGTATGCACGCGAATGTGCCTGAGGAAGCGAACATCGCGCGACAGCGTGAGGCTACAAGCGAATCCAGGGCGACCAAAGCAAGTTAAACGCCCGACGCGAACCTGATGAGCGCCCACTTGGAGTCGAAGCTCTTGCCGCAGTCCGGCACGTCGCACACGTGGCGCTTCTGCCACCTCTCCTTGACCGACGAGGACGCCGAGGACGGCGCCGGTGAGCTCCCGCCGCCGTCCGCGCCGCCGTCCGCGTCGTCGCTCAGAAAGTCCAGCTCGTCCTCGCCCGCGATCGACGCGGCCGCGGCCGCCGCTTCGGCCACCGCCGGCACGTACTCGTGCGGCACAAAGTGCGGGTGCGGGTGCGGGTGCGGGAGGTGGCGGACCGGCTGTTGCGCGTTAAACAGCGACGTCGCGTCCATGGGGCCGCGCGGGTGTCTCGACCAGGTCCTGACCGCCGATACAACGGCGTCCGTCCCCAAGCGGCAGGCGCGAGTCTCCCGAGCGCGGGCGCGATCGACGGCGGCGTCCTTTCTCGGGGTGTCTGTCAGGTTGCCGCGGCCTTGTCCGCTGTTGCTTGACTCGGAACTGGGCTGGCTGCCTGCTTGTTGTGTGAAGGTGGAGGGGGTCAAGTGGCACAAGGAGTGAATGTTTCACTTGAGCCCAGTATGATCCAACGATAAGTGCGGCCGAGGGGGAGGTGCGCGCGTGATAAGGCCGCCTCATCCTGGCAAGTTGAACTTTGGCGCGCGTACTGTATTACGCATACTGAAGTTTGTATACTGCATCTGGAGCGCTCCACATGTCGCTCCACAGCTTCTTCTAGTGCATAATATGAGACGCGCCAGATTCAGAACGTTCTAGAACGCTCCACACCGTTTTCGCCGCCGGTGGGACGCCAGCGGTCTCCACGGATAATCGGCGAGAGCAAGGGGGAAAGGACGGCGGCATCGGCCCGCCCGCGAACTCGCGTGCGCCGCCATGGAGAAGCTGCAGGAGCTGAGCCTCGTGTCCAAGGTGTGCACGGAGCTGGAGAACCACCTGGGCATGAGCGACAAGACGCTGGCCGAGTTCGTGATCGACATGGTGCGCGGCAGCTCGAGCCGCGCCGGCTTCCTCGCGGACATCAAGGCGAACGACCTGCCGCTGCCCTCGGCGCTCGCGGAGAACCTGTACCGCATCGTGAACGCCATGGCGCCGCGAAAACCGGGCCAGAAGGGTGGAAAGGCGCCGCTGGCCGCCAAGAAGCACGAGATCCGCGACGACGAGCAGCTTACGGCCGCCGACATCGCCGGCGCTGATATCCTGGACGACAAGGAGGACGGCAAGGCGCTGGCGGACGCAGAGGACAAGGCGTTGGCGCGAGGCTCGCGCGGGGATGAGGACGACAGGCGGCGCCAGCGGAGGAGCTCGTCCATGGACGCGCGCCGCGACCGCAGTAGGGACAGGGACGACCGTCGCCGTCGTCGTTCGCGCTCGCGGTCGGAGCCGCGCCGCCGCGACTACGACGATAGGGACGAGTACGGCCGGGGCCGTGGGCGAGGCAGGGACAGGAGCCGCGAGCGCGGAAGGGACAGGAGTCGCGAACACGAGCAGCCGCGGGAGGTGGAGCTGTACGGCATTTACGACGGCCGCGTGACCAAGGTGATGGACTTTGGCGTGTTCGTCGAGCTGGACGCGTTCGCGCGCGAACGGAAGGAGGGCCTGGTGCACATCTCGAACGTGTCATCGCAGCGCGTGGGGAACCTCAAGGACACGATGCGCCGCGGACAGCGGGTCAAGGTTAAGATCATCTCGATCTCAGGTGCTAAGCTGTCCATGTCGATCAAGGACGTGGACCAGCAGTCAGGCAGGGATCTGATGCCCATGCGCTCGAGCGACGGTGCGGAACGCGCGCGGCTCGACAATCGATCCTCCGACAACCGCTCGTGGATCAACCCGTCGGCTCCCGGGATGCAGAGCGGGCTGCAGCACCACGCGGACGACGACAACAAACCCCAGCGATCGGCCAAGCGAATGTCATCGCCAGAGCGATGGGAGGCTCGGCAGCTCATTAACTCCGGCGTGCTCTCCATCGAAGACTATCCCACGTTTGACGAAGAGAACGGAGGGCTCATGAACTTTGAAGCGACCGAGGAGGACTTCGAGGTGGAACTGAATGAGGAGGAACCAGTCTTCCTGCGCGGCCAGACGCAAGTGAGCCGAGAACTGTCGCCTGTGAAGATTGTGAAGAACCCGGACGGGTCGATGCAGCGAGCGGCGATGACGCAGTCGAACCTGGCGAAGGAGCGCCGCGAGATGCGGCAGACTCAAGCCAACCAGCTCATCGACTCGATTCCTAAAGACCTCAATCGGCCGTGGGAGGACCCGATGCCGGAGGCAGGAGAGCGCCACTTTGCCCAGGAGCTGCGCGGTATCAACATGGGCTCGTCGTTTGAAATGCCCGAGTGGAAGCAGAAGTCCGTCGGCAAGAACCTGTCGTACGGCATCGTCTCGAACAAGTCGATCATTGAGCAGCGCGAGAGCCTGCCGGTGTTCAAGCTGAAGCGGCAGCTGATGAAGGCCATTGCCGACAACCAGGTCCTTGTCGTGATCGGAGAAACCGGATCGGGCAAGACAACGCAGATGACGCAGTACATGGCCGAAATGGGGATGACCTCGAAAGGCATCATTGGCTGTACGCAGCCGCGCCGTGTCGCCGCTTCGTCCGTGGCGAAGCGCGTCGCCGAGGAGTTTGGCTGCGAGCTCGGGCAGGAAGTCGGCTACTCCATGCGTTTCGAAGACTGCACATCGCCCGAGACCGTCATCAAGTACATGACGGAGGGTATGCTGCTGCGCGAGTACTTGGCGGACAACTCGCTGTCCAAGTACAGCGCGCTGATGCTTGACGAAGCCCACGAGCGCACGATCAACACGGACGTGCTGTTTGGGCTGCTCAAGGCGCTCGTGAAGAAGCGCCGTGATCTGAAGATCATTGTCACGTCAGCCACGCTCGATGCCGAGAAGTTCTCGCGCTACTTCTTCGACTGCCCGATCTTCACGATCCCGGGACGCACGTTCCCCGTCGAGATCCTGTACACCAAGGAGCCGGAGCTCGACTACTTGGACGCGGCGCTGCTATGCGTGATGCAGATCCACCTGTCGGAGCCCGAGGGCGACATCTTGCTCTTCCTGACAGGTCAAGAAGAGATTGACACAGCGTGCGAAGTGCTCTACCAGCGAATCAAGGCGCTACAGGAGCGCGCGCTGGCACCGGAGCTCATCATTCTCCCTGTGTACGGCGCATTACCTTCGGAGATGCAGTCGCGCATCTTTGAGCCAGCGCCAAAGGGCTCGCGCAAGTGCGTGGTCGCGACCAACATCGCCGAGGCCTCGCTCACCATTGATGGCATCTACTACGTGGTGGACCCGGGCTTCTGCAAGCAGAACGCGTTCAACGCCAAGATCGGCATGGACTCTCTCGTGGTCGTACCGTGCTCGCAGGCGTCGGCGCGCCAGCGTGCGGGCCGCGCCGGACGTACAGGGCCAGGCAAGTGCTACCGTTTGTACACGGAGAACGCATACAAGAACGAGATGCTGCCGACGACTGTGCCGGAGATCCAGCGCGCCAACCTCGGCTCGGTCGTGCTCCAGCTCAAGGCCATGGGCATCAACGACCTCATGGGCTTCGACTTCATGGACCCGCCGCCGCAGCAAGCGCTCGTCATGGCGCTCGAGAACTTGTTCGGGCTCGGTGCTCTCGACGACGAAGGGTTGCTGACGCGTCTCGGCAAGAAGATGGCCGAGTTCCCGGTCGAGCCCAAGAACGCCAAGGTGCTGCTCACGTCCGTGGTGCTAGGGTGCGCCGAGGAGGTGCTGACGATCGTGGCGATGCTGTCGGTCGAGTCGGTCTTCTTCCGCCCGAAGGAGAAGCAGGCGCAAGCAGACCAGAAGAAGGCCAAGTTCCACCAGCCCGAGGGCGACCACCTGACGCTGCTGGCCGTGTACGAGGCGTGGAAGAACTCCAAGTTCTCGAACCCGTGGTGCTACGACAACTTTATCCAGGCGCGCGCAATCCGCCGCGCGCAGGACGTGCGCAAGCAGCTGCTGTCGATCCTCGACCGGTACAAGATGGACGTGGTGTCGTGCGGCCGCAACTTTGACAAGGTGCGGCGCGCGATCGTGGCCGGGTACTTTGCCAACACGGCCAAGAAGGACCCGCAGGAGGGCTACCGCACCATGGTCGAGGGCCAGCCCGTGTACATCCACCCGTCGAGCGCGCTGTTCAACAAGAGCCCCGAGTGGGTGCTGTACCACGAGTTGCTGCTCACGACCAAGGAGTACATGCGCAACATCATGACGATCGAACCCAAGTGGCTCGTGGAGCTCGCCCCCGCCTTCTTCAAGAAGAGCGACCCGACCAAGCTGTCGAAGCGGAAGCGCAGCGAGAAGATCGAGCCGCTTTACGACCGCTTCAACCCGCCGGACTCGTGGCGCCTCAGCAAGCGCCGGGGATGATGATCGAGCGGCACGGAAGGCATCGGCAGCGTAAGTGGCAACAAGCCGTACACATTCGATCGTTTACCCTGTTGATGATGTGCATCACCCAGCAGCAGCAGCAGCAGCAGCAGTCTGCAGTCTGCAAGCTCACGCGCTGGTGTCTACTGCTGCTTGGCCTTGGCCGCGCGCGCCTTGCGCGACTGCGAGACGATGATGTCCATGAACAGGCCGAAGCCCATCTGAATCGGCAGGGCGAGCGGCAGAAGGACGGCCTCGAGCACCGAGTTGTTGCGCGGCGCGACGCCGTTGGCGAGCGTGCGCAGCAGGAACGGCATGAACTCGTTCGTGATGCTGAACTGGCCGTCGCGGACGCCGTCGATGAGCGACTGGGCCACCGAGTCGGGCGAGATGACCTCGCTCACGCCCTCGATCGTGCGCGTCTCGGGCGGCTTGGTCAGGTTCTCGACCTGGTAGCCGGGCGAGTCGATGTTGCCCGGGTAGTAGATGCTCACGCGGATGCCGTAGAGCTTGAGCTCGTTGCGCAGCGACTCGGCGAGTCCGCGCAGCGCGTACTTGGCGCCCGAGTACTGCGCGTAGCCGATCCACGAGATGAGTCCGAGCCCGGAGCTGACGAGCACGATCTGTCCGTCGCCGCGGTCCGCCGCCACCATGGCCGGCAGCGCCGCCTTGATGGTGTACAGCGTGCCAAAGTAGTCCACGTCCATCATCTTGCGGAAGACCGAGACGTCCTGCTCGAGGAAGTACCCGGGCGTCGAGTAGCCGGCGGCGCACACGACGTGGTCCGTCACGCGCTCGTGGAACGCGTTCGCGGCCTCCACGGCCTTCTGCACCGCCGCAAAGTCCGTCACGTCGCACGACTGCGCGAACACGCTCGTCGACGCCTTGGCCCCGGCCTCCTGTCGTCGTAGAAGGCGCGCGTCGTTAGTTGCCAGCCGCAGTACCAGCAGCAGCCGTCAGGTCCGCGCACGACGTACCTCGATCTCGCGCTTGGCCGCGTCCAGCTTGGCCTGGTCGCGCGCCACGATCGTCACCTTGGCGCCCTTGGCCGCGTACTTCTTGGCGAGCGCGAGCCCGAGGCCCTGGCTGCCGCCCGTGATGAGCACGTGCTTGCCGTCCACCTTGAAGCCCGGCGCGGTCACTTTGGTCCACACGACCGACTGCCACGGGCAGCACAAGGAGGACGACGACGACGGACGCGGGACGGTCAGGTTAGCGACCGGCCGACCGACACCGACGGCTCAGCCGCACAAACAGGGACGCACCAGCACGGAGAGCCCGACGACGGCGCCGGCGACGACCACGCCGATCCACCACAGGTCGGCCGCCATCACGAGTCCAGAGGGTCCAGAGGGTGAGGAATAGTCCAGAGGGAGAGCGCGCGGATTCGGAAGTGAGCAGGGCGGATGGGTCGGCGGCATACTGAGATCCATAGGTTTGTGTTTACTATGGTGTTGAGTAAGGTAGTTACGCTCATACGAATTCATACCAGAGCAGGCGGATGGGTACAGTGAGTGAGGGGTTACGCTTCCAGCGAAGCGGCTTCACTCGCTCCCAATGAATGACAAGGCTCTAGACGTTAGCGCCGTCGGCCGGCCGCTTGCCGGGCTTGCCGAGCGCGCGGTCGTTCACAGCGTTGACCGCCAGCTGCGCGACGCCCGCGAAGAAGACGAGCATGAACTCCAGCGGCGAGTTGTTGCGCGGCGCCACGCCGTTCGAGAGCATGCGCAGGAAGAAGCCGTGCCACGTGCTCGTGATCGAGTACTGGCCGGCCCAGAGCCCGTTCACGAGCGTCTGCGCCTCGCGGTCGTGTCTGCAACGCAGCCAGGCGTGTGTTAGTCCCGCGGATCCGGCCTTGTAGGTCACCCACGTAGGAGATCAGCACGAGAAGCCGTACTGCTTCATCACTGCGTCCGAGTCTGCGTCCGCAAACGTCGAGTAGCCTGCGGTGACCGAGGCCAGAAGGTCGTGAGGGTGAGTGACAGATAGCACGGGAGTCAAAGAGCGCGTCAACAGTCACTGAATGGCGCACCTGTCGTCGTCGACGCTTGGCCAGGCACCGGCGTGCTGCAGACACACGAGCCATCAAGACGGTTAAAGAGGAGCCACAGGCACTCACTAGGACGCAATGAACTGACCTGGGCGGAGCGTTGACATCCGCGACGCTGTGCTCTGACGCCGCGATGCGATCGAACGTGAACTTGCCGGGGTAGAAGACGCTGACCGACACGTTGTACAGCACGAGCTCGTTCCTAAGAGGGGGGAGACGTAGCCAAGCGATGTGAGTTACAGGCTAAGGAGCTTCATCGCCGTCCGGCAGCAGTACCTTAGCGAGTCGGCGAGGCCGCGTAGCGCGCACTTGGAGCCGGCATAGCCGCTCGATCCGCACGGGAAGGCCAAGCTCTCGACGTCCGTGACCAACACGACGCGGCCGCGCACCTTGCTCTCGATCATCGCGGGCAGCGCGGTCTGTACCGAGAGCAACAGCGTTAGTACCGAGCGGTATGTGTATGTAGTAGTGGCGCAGCCACAAACACCGCGCGTGCTTGCCTTGATGAGCACGACGGCCCCCATGTAGTTGACGTCCACGACTCGCCGCAGCTGCGCCACGTCCTGCTCCCAAAAGAAGCCCGGGGAGCCCGCGCGCGCGGCGTGCACCAGGTGCTCGGTCACGCTCCCGTGGAACGTGTTGGCCGCGTCGACGGCGCGCTGCATCTGTTCCTCATCGGCCGCGTCCGCTTCGAACACGAACACGCCGGCCGCGTCGCCCTTGACCGCAGTCTACCGTCAATACACGCAGTAGAGCGTGAGTCTTCTCTTCGTATTACATCAACGGGGATGGAGCGCTCTCACGTACTGCAATCGCCTGACGCGCGCGCTCGAGCGCGTCGACCGAGTCTCCGACGAGCGAGAGCTGGTGTTACAACACATGAGGGTGAGGCCTTGTTCCTCGGCGCGCCTTCTGTTCACTAGCGTACCTTGGCGCCGGCCTTGGCGTATTTCTTGGCGATGGCGAGGCCGAGCCCGTCGGTCGCTCCTGCACGAGCGTCCAGCGTCAGCAAGCGCCTCTCGATCGCAGTATTGGCTCAGATGGACGGACGGACGCACCCGTGAGCAGCACGTGGCGGCCGCGGACCGCGAAGCCTGGGGCCGAGACCACCGTCCACAGAAGCGACAGAAGGCAGACGCCCACGACCACGATGAGTGCGATCCAGTCGTTGCTCCACATCGCACGCGCTCTTTGGCTCGAGGCGGCACCTGGACGAGTGACAGAGGGGGAGCGAGGATGGCGAAAGTGAGGATGATGAGAGTAAGGCGGGCAGGTGGTACGGACGACTAATACATAGCAAAGCCAAGTCTCATTTCGTGTGGTTCAGCACGAATCACTCTCGATTACACGGCGATGGGTACCCACTGTAACCCATTAGGTTACGGTACCTTTCGGTAAAGTTTAAAGTTCGAGTTCGTATCTATTCATATCTAATACTAATCCATTCTCCACCTAAATACAAGCATGGGTCCACTATTTGAGCGTCTCCACTTCAACGCGGTCAAGCGCTACCTCCTCGTTTCCCAGTCATGGCCGCACGACAGCGCACTCGCGCGCGGCCCTTCGACCGTGCCGCGCGGAGCACCCAGCCGTGTATTCTCTCTCGTTGATCTCTCTCTCTCTCTCTCTCGCTGACACAGCCTCAAAGCCAAGCATTAAAATCAAAAGGCACCTAGCCACACACACGCACTCTCTCGCCGGTGGCGGCGTCGGCGCGCTCCCTGCATCGGAAGCGCGCGGCCGCTGCGCAGCGTCCTCCCGCGTCTCCGTCTCCATGCGTCCGCCGTATAAACACTCGTCCATATTCACACGCGCAGCCTCCGCCGGGCCGCTCTAAAACTCCTCCGAGCGAGGCTTGGCCGCGGCCACGGGGCGAGCCTGGGGCACTGCCTCGCGCGGAGCCGCCGGAGCAGCCGGAGCTGGAGCCTTCGGGGCCGGAACGGCCGGAGCCGGAGCAGCAGGCTTGGGAGCCGCCGGAGCGACCGGAGCAGCCGGAGCCGGAGCCTTCGGTGCCGGAACAGCCGGAGCCGGAGCAGCGGGCTTGGGAGCCGCCGGAGCCGGAGCCTTCGGTGCCGGAACAGCCGGAGCCGGAGCAGCGGGCTTGGGAGCCGCCGGAGCCGGAGCCTTCGGTGCCGGAGCGGCCGGAGCCGGAGCAGCAGCAGCAGCAGGCTTGGGCGGGCTCGGCTTGGGGGACGGCGCGCGAGCCGAGGGCTTCGGCGACGGCGCGCGGGCCACCGGCTTGGGCGAGGCCGAGCGTCCGCTGGCGCCCATGGGCGTGAGCTGCGGCTCGCTGAAGCTGCCGTTGTCCGAGCTGGGCGTCTGGCGGCCACCCTTGCCCGTGCTGCGGATGGCCTTGGCCTCCTCCTGGTCGATAAACCGGATCGAGTTGAGCACGTACTCCTTGTCCGTCTTCATCTTCTTGAGGTTGGCCGTGACGGCCTCCTCCTCCGCCTGCGCGCTCTCGACGCTCACCGCGATCGCCTTGAGCAGGCCCGCGTCGATCTCGGCAATGTTCTTCTTGAACTTGAGCAGCTCGACGATCCACTGCTCCGACGGGTGCACCGCCTCGCTCATGCTCATGCCGCCGCTGTTGGCGCTGCCCTTGCCCGTCGACGCGTTCGAGGCCGACGACGTGCCGCGCGTCATCTTGCGCTGGATGTCCTTGAGCGCCGGGATGCGCTCCAGCGTGTCCTGCTCCCAGTTGATCTCCTTGCCCTTGCCCTTGAGCGCCTCGATCGCCTTGCGGTCCTTGCGCGACGCCTCGAGCCACCGCTCCTGCCGCTTAATGTCGCGGTCGATCGCCGACTTGAGCCACTCGAGCACCTCGCGCACCTCCTTGAAGTCGGCGTCGATGCGGAACTTCTTGGCGAACTCAGCGCACGCCTTGCGGTCGTAGTAGTTGCGCGCCTTGACCAGTCGCCGGGCCGCCTCGACCTCGGCCTCGCGCGGCAGCACGGGCTTCTCGCGCTCGCTGCGCTTGCTGCGCACCTTGTCGAGCTCGACAGGGTACTTGGCATGCTCGCTCTGCATCTGCTTGTAGCTGTCCAGCAGCGCGCGCGCGCGCTGCTCGATCAGGTCGGCCTCCGAGCGCCGCACCTGCGCCTCCTTGGCCAGCGACGTCTTCTCGGTCGAGCACAGCGCCGACTCCTCGCTCTCCATGCGCTCCATGAAGGCCGCGATCGAGTCGACCTCGCCCTCGAGCTGCGTCGACGCGTGCTGCAGCGACTCGTCCTCCTCCAGCAGCCGGTTCGCGAGCATCTCGAAGGCCTCGCCGAGCTGCTGCAGCAGCGCGCGGATCTGGGACGTCATCATCATGTCCTCGTCCTTCTCCTGCGGCTTGGCGAGCGCGTAGACGTCCTCGACCTGCGCCCAGATCTCGCGCTTCTCCGTCTTCTCCTTGGCGACCTTGCGGCTCGCGGCCAGCTCCTTCACGACCGCCTTCATGTCGGCGTCGTCGTCCTTCTGCAGGCGCGCGGCCTCCTTGAGGTCCTCGGCGCGCTCGGCGCGGCTGCTCTCGAGCAGCTTGGCGTCCTTCTTGCTCGGGTCCACCGTGTAGCCCGTCACGTACTGGTACCAGTTCTCGGACGACTTGAGCATCTCGACCTTGTGCTCGCCGTTCAAAATGCGCTGCTTCTGGCGCATGATGCGCTCCTCCTGGTCAATCACGCGGTGCGTAAAGTGCTGCACGAGCTTCTGCAGGTCGGCCGCGCGCACGGCCTGCTTGACGAGCCGGTCGGCCTCGACCTTCTTGCGCGACGAGTGCTGGTGCAGCGCGTCGAGCACCCAGTTGCCGGCGCTGTTCATGATCTCCGTGATCATGGCCTTCTTCTCGTCGCGCTTGGCCTCCTCGTCCGCCAGCAGCTTCGTCTCCTGGTCCACGATCGCGTTGAACTCGCCAATGAGCTTGTCCTCCTGCCCCGCGTTCTTGACCTCGAGCTCGAGCCGCGTGATGTGCTCCTTCATGCGCGTCAGCAGCGACGAGCACAGCTGGTTCTCCGTCTCGAGCTGCGCGGCCTCGTCGTCCAGGTCCTTCTGGAACTGCGCGCGGCGGCGGCGCACGTCGTTCATGAACTCGTCGCGTTCGTCCACCTCGCCGTCGCTGCCCTCCTGCGGGATGCGCTGGTTCGACTCCTTGACGGCCTGCAGCTCCTCGGCGCGCACCTTCATGTCGGCGTCCAGGCGTGAGACGTACTCGGGCGTGATGAGCAGCGCGTTGCGCGCCTCGTCCAGCGCGTTCTTGCAGTCCTCGCGGTGCTCGTCGAACAGCTTGACGTCCTTCTTGCGCTCGTCCGTCAGCGCCGCGCGCTTGAACAGCAGCATGCGCTGCGACTTTGTCTGCCGCGCGAGCTGGTCGGCAAAGATCTCCGAGCGCTTCTTGCCGCGCGTGATGCGGTTCTTGTGCTCCTCGAGCCGCGCGTTCGTCGTGTCGTCGCGCAGCTTCTGCAGGCCGCGCCACTCCTTCTCGTACTCGGCGTCCAGCGCCTCGTGGCGCGCGCGGCGCTGCGCGATCGACTTGGCGCGCGACACGACCTCCGTCTTGAGCACGAGCAGGTCGGCCTCGATCGTCTTCTTCTTCTTGTCGCGCGCCTCGCGCTCCTGGCGCACGTACTCGTGCTCCTGCTTGTAGCGCACGTCCTCGTCGCGGCACATCTCGTCCTCGCGCTTCATGTTGGCGCGCGTGGCCGTCCAGTGCTCGCGCTCCTTGGCCAGCTTCATCCACTCGTCGTCCACGGCGTTGCCCTCCTCCTCGAGGAACGCCGGCTCCTTCTCCTGCATCTTGACGATCTGGTTGTGCAGGTCCACGAGGTCGCGCGGCACGTCGCTCAGGCCCTTCTCCTGGGCCGCGTGGTAGATGCCGTACGACTGCACGATGAAGTCGTTTGCAATGTCCTTCGACACGGCCGGGTTGTGCGCCTCGGACCAGTTGGCGCGGTGCTTGCTCCACTGGGCCATGTCGTTGTTCCACTGGGTCGTGTCGGCCTGGAACGCGTCCTTGCTCTTGGTGAACTCGACCTTCTCCTTCACGCGCGTCTCCTCCTCCGTGCGCCGCACTGACTCGTCCCGCACCGTGTCGAAGAAGAGGATGTGGGTCGTGCTGCTCTGCTGCTCGAACCGCTGCTTCTCGCGCTCCATGCGCTCCGTCTGCGTCTCCTTGCGCGCCTCAAGCGCCTTGAAGCGCGTGGCCGCCTGCTCCGCGCGCACCTTCTGGCTCGCCTCGCGCTTCTTCTGCGACTCGATGCGCGCCGACTGCTCGGCCACGCGCGTCGTGTGCGCCTTCTGCCGGTCCACGAGCTCGCGCAGCTTGTTGCGCAGCTGCGCCTTCTCGAACTCGAGCCGCAGCGCCGTCACCACGTCGCTGTACTTGTCCGAGTCGTACAGCTGCTTCTTGCCCGACTTCTGGAACCGGCGCAGCTCGTCCACGGGCAGCGCCAGGAAGGCCTTGAGGCAGTCGGCGTCGCGCAGCAGCGGGTGCAGCAGACAGCCGTACAGGAACGTCTGCAGCATGCGGTCGCGCTCTCCGCGCGAGCGCTGGCCGCTGCGCCGGTCCGGGAAGTTGGGCAACGCGTTCGCGTTCGTGTACGCGCGGTAGGCCGTGAGCAGCCACTCAAAGTCGGCGATCGTGCGCGGCTCGTCGATCGCGTACTCGTTGGCGACCGCGCGGTCCGCGTCCGCGAGCGCGTAGTGCGCCTGCTGCACGCTGGCGGCGTTCGGCTCGCAGTACGTGCGCACGCGGAAGGCCTCGCTGTCTCCGTCTCCGTTCCCCGTGGCCTTGACCGACACGAGGATGTCGAGCCGCGCGAGGTACTCGAAGCCGGCCGGCGGCGGCGTGACCGGGTCCATCACGGGCTTAATGAAGGCCGGCGGCGCGTCCATGCAGGCCTGGCAGTGGCGCACGGGCGTGGGGAAGCCGAGCTCCGGGATCGACTTGCTGCCCTCCGAGCACTGGTTGCACACGCTGCGCGTGCAGCGGCGGCAGTGGTGCTGCCGCCGGCCGAGCTTGAACGGGCGGAAGCAGACCTGGCACTCGGTCTGGTCGCTGCGCGCCTCGACCGCGTAGCTGGCGGCGCTGGCCGTGATGCTCGCGTTGGGTCCGTCGCTCACGATTGACTCGCGCACCTGCTGCTCCGAGTCGTGGCGCAGCCGCGCGGCCGGGTCCTGCAGCGTGCGGTAGGCGTCGTTGATGCGCTCCAAAGTCTCCTGGTCCTCCGCCTTCGTCGGGTCCATGGCGCGCGACTTGGCCTTGTACTGGCGCGCGATCTCCTCCGGACTGGCGTCCTTGGACACGCCCAGCAGCTCGTAGTGCGAGTTGTTGCCGTCCCGGTCGCGGCCCTCGCGCGCGGACGAGCCCTTGCGCTGCGCGAACACGTCCGCAGGGGTCGTGATGGCCTTCATCTGCAGCGCCGTGATGCAGTTGCGGCAGCAGCGCTGCTGCTGCGAGCCGTAGCCGAAGGACGCGGGGATCGCCATCTTGTGCTGCACACACGAGCGGCAGAACAGCAGCCCGCACACGCGGCAGTGGTGGCGGCGCGCGCGAAAGCCGAACGGCGTCTTGCAGTCCATGCAGTCGCTCGAGAAGTCGTCGGGCACCCAGAGCTTCTCGAGCCCGGCCACGCCGGACGGGGCCGCGTCCAGGGACGCGCGGCTCGTGGCCCCGGACCCGCCGGCCACGCGGCCCTCGCTGGCCGCGCGCGGCTGCGACGGGGACGGCTGCGGACGCGACGCGCGCGCGGCAGGCGGGTTGTTCACGGGCGCGGACGCCGCCGGACGCAGCGGGGCGGGGCGGGACGCGCTGGACGAGCCGGAAGTCGGAGGAGTCGCCGTGCTGGCTGTGCTGCTGCCGCTAGTGGGCGGGCGAGCCGCAGGGGCCGCAGCCTTGGCCGCAGGGGCCACCGGCTTGGCCGCAGGGGCCGCCGGCTTGGCCACCGGGGCCGCAGGAGCCGCAGCTTTAGCCGGAGCGGCCGCCGGAGCCGCAGCCTTGGCCGGAGCGGTCGCCGGAGCCGCAGCCTTGGCCGCAGGGGCCGCAGGGGCCGCAGCCTTGGCCGCAGGGGCCGCCGGAGCGGCCGGAGCGGCCGGCTTCTTGGCCGGCGGCGCGGGCGGCGCGGCCTTCTTCTGCTGCGCCAGCGAGAGGCTGACCTTGGTGCCGCAGAAGATGCAGAAGGCGTCGGCCTCGGACACGTCGCGGCCGCACTTGATGCAGCTCAGCGCCGCGTTGTTGCTGCCGGCGGCCGCTTGGGCCGCCGCTACTTTCTCGGGTCCGCCCGCCATGCCAAAGCGCTTGGAGGACCGAGGGAAGTGGAGTTGTGAGGGCGACAGGGACGTCCGTGTGGGGGTCGGGGGGGGGGGGCCGCACG